>VZRR01002566.1:314004-351346 GCA_013398015.1 Oreocharis arfaki
GAGAAATCAGAGAAGATAATCTCAAGCAGAAAGCATCAGTATTGGGAGCTAAAAAGCCAAACATATGCAAAACAGGTAGCATTCTCTTTCACAAATGTAAAAATTAAAATTTATACCTGTCTGAATCTGTATGACATACCTGCTTACTGCAGCTCAAAAAGGATAATTCATATGCTGGCATTTCTGAAACCTTTTTCCATGAAAACAGAATTTTACAGAAAACCAGGATAACTTTTTTCCCCTTTTTTTGTGGAAAACTGATATATTTACAGCCCCCTGGGCATGTGAATTGTTTCAACATTCTATTATTTCTCTTGTAAGCCACTGCTCTGCTAAGAATTTTGTGTTATTAACACATTCAAAATATTTTTGATTTCAACAGTGCTCTTCTAAAAATGGTTGCTGAAATCTCTTGATGGAGAGAAAAAAAATGATCAAATAGATCTGGGCTCAGGCTGAAAGGTGTTTGTTCTCAGCACTCCAGTTCCCAAAACAGTGAATAAAAAGAGTGTTCAATAATTGATATCCCAAGCACAGTTAGTTGTGTCAGCATTTCTGGTAAGACCATGATTCTATAGAAGAAGGTTTCTTTTTTTTAAAAAAACCCACAAAACAGGGAATAATTCTCAACAAAGTTTTATTGATTTGGGACAAAATAGTTTTATGGACCTAAAGATAATAATCTTTTTTTTTGTATTTAACCTTCATGAAATATTTTCTTTGCGCAATTCCAGAATATTCTACCTCCAAAACAAACACCAAAAAACATTTAGGGCAGTTAGATGTGAATGAAGATGCCACTTGTAACTAGGCATAATTTTCAGGAGAAAGTTTTTNCCCACAAAACAGGGAATAATTCTCAACAAAGTTTTATTGATTTGGGACAAAATAGTTTTATAGACCTAAAGATAATAATCTTTTTTTTTTTGTATTTAACCTTCATGAAATATTTTCTTTGCGCAATTCCAGAATATTCTACCTCCAAAACAAACACCAAAAAACATTTAGGGCAGTTAGATGTGAATGAAGATGCCACTTGTAACTAGGCATAATTTTCAGGAGAAAGTTTTTCTGAGCATGAATACCTAGGTTATTCAAAGAATTTTTTATTCTTAATGAGAGTCATTCAAAGAAAACTTTTGTTACTTTTACAATTTATAAATTGATGACAGACTCTAGTGGCATTTCAAATGAAGGTTTTCAGAACTGAACTGAACTGAAGATGAATCTTCTGCTGTGTAAAAAAGGGGCTAGAGTTCTCTGAGGAAAGAGCAGCTCGTGTTGTGTCCTGTCCACTTCCACTTCTTATGCCCAGAGAGTTTAGGGTAAACTTTCCCCTCCCAGGTGAAGACAATTAGAATTCTAATTTGTTGCTCTTTCATGGTGTGAACTCCTAGTGAGCCCAGCTGCTCACATGCTAGACCTGTAGTTGTTTCTGCTGCTCTGTGCATTTTGGATTTATCCTTCTCTCTCCAAGTACATTGGGGGCTTTCTCGGCTCGTCCCTCCTCCCGTGCCACACAATAGGTGAAATTCAGAGACAAAAGCAGCTCTCGATTCCCCTGCCAGCAGCAATGCTCATGACAAAACGCCACCAATTTTTGTTACTTTCTTTAAGAGCCTTCAACATCACCTCTTAAACAGGTCTGAATATGTAAATGATGCCTCTCTTCCATCTAAATCTGTATCACTGGGATATTCAAATGTGGCTATGGGTTTTTACAAAGATGTGTATTTAAACCTGTGTATTTCTGAATATTTCTGTGCAGGTCAGTTGTGTCTTTTGTGTTTCTGGACTCCATCAATTCTAATACAATGTATAGAATCAGGTAAGGTACAACGCAGTAAAACACACAGATGATTTATGTACATGAAACATTTTGTTCAGGGCATTATGATAATTTTTTGCTACTTTAAACACCCATGAAACTAAAACGCAACAAAAGAGCTCCCCGTAGCTTTGACACCAGACTGAGTTCAGCTTGGTAGCACAACTAATTTAAATCATGCAACTTTAATGATGTGCTCTTTTGGATTTGTTTTTACTTTTCATGAAGCACATTTTGATCATTTTACTTTGAAAACTGCATCTTTTAAAACTTTTAAATCCATTTCCCAGTACTTAGCTTTTCTGCTAAAAAAAAATCTCATTAAATATGTCCCTTTAACTAGGTATTTGGAAGATCTTAACATACACAGTTTTTGACTGTACTAACATTTTTCATATGAAAAAAACTCCATTCATTTGGAATGAGATTTAACCTGAATAATTGGCATTTTTCAAGGCTGGTGATGCTTCTGAACAAGTACAAAGTTCCTTAACAATGAATAGCTTTGGTGCATGTTCATATTCTTGGATTTCCAGCATTTGTTAATTGCTCCTTAGGGGGACAATTTTTTTCTGGAAAGCTCAAACCCTTTTTTAGACACACATGATAAGTCAGACATAGAAGCATCTTGTAGCAAATCCTCACACAACTGCAAAGTTATCAGCCAACATTGCACAGCTCTAACATATGAATTACTGTTCTTGTGCAGAACAAAATAAAAAATATTTAAAAGATGTACTTGCATACAGACAAATGGACAACGCAGGTGTCGTGGTTTGAGCTGACTACGTGCTAAGCTCTCACGAAATTTGTTATTTTGCATAAGGGGCATCAATGATATTGAGGGAAACAAAAGTAATCTGCGAGGCAAAACAGGCACGCACTTGGGTACATACAGTGTAAAGAAAGTTTTATTACTAACAGAACTAGAGCCAAAAGAAATTATAGAAATTAAGGCAATAATAACACACTCTCTTCTCTTCTATTTCTCTCTTCATTTACTAAACTTGCACAAAGGATGGCACAGCATGAGATTTTGGCCAGCAATATAGGTTTTAAAAGTCTCGCTAACATTTTGAGGAAAAAGGAGGTTTTTTTCTTCTGCTTAAACGTGGTTTCCAAACTGGCACTAGCAGACAGACCCGCCCGGAAATCTGCTGCTGTGCAAAACACCTCTCCCATGAAAATTTTGAAATCTCTTTCACACAACATTCATGGGCCACACATGGGGCGTCTCTCGTTTAAGGATAAACTATTCCAGCTTGAAAGCAACGGTTTCTCTTCTTCACAATGGCTCTCTTCTTCACACAATCTCTGAAAGCCTCTTACAGTCTCTCACAGTTCTTAAGTGACTTAGCGTAGCCACTTTTTGTTTTTCTCGCAAGCTGCACACAGAATTCTTATCCTCCCATGTCTTTAAATGGATTAAAGAGAAAAACAGTTTGTAATATTACAACTTTACCACAGTCTGCAAAAGATATTTTTAAGCTGCGCGCGAAAGATGTGGCACCGCCCTCCTTTCTCCCGTCGCCATCTTGAGCTCCGTCTCACATAACTTACTTTCTCTTTCTGATCTTGACGTCGTCATGTTGCAAAGTTGCTGCTTCTCGGGCTTACGTTAGAGAAAAGCCTCTTTCCCTTTATGCTGCGAGCTGCATGGTGTCTTCTTCAGTCCGGTATAAACTGTGTTAGCTGCAGAAAGCTCTGCTTGCTCCTGCAAAATCTGCGCGGGACCGGGAAGAAAGGGAGTAGAAAAAAAACTTCCCAGTCTCCAGAAACCGCGCCGAGTAGTCTCGGCTCTGCTACAACTCATAGTTGTTTCTCAGCTGCCCGCAGCTCTAAGACAGTTCTCTCGCAGCATCTCCGGGGCCCATGCCCCGGCACCAGGAGAGAAGAAAACCCAGGCCCGCTGCAAGAAACAAAGTCCCAGAGTCCGTTCCTCCCCCGCTGCCCCACGAGAGAGCCGAGACAACTCCCCCTTCTCTCACTTCTACAAAGCTTAAAACATACACATTCAAAAAAGCGCAATTAACCAAAACTCACGTCAATCAACTCAGTTCTAACCCACGACAGCAGGGTTTGCAGGCTCTGCATCAATCCTCTGCTATGTCAGCTGTCTCCTGTAGAAGTGACTTTCCCAGAGAACACTGAAAAAGGGAATTTTTTTTTTTGCTTAGTTTTTATTGATAACACAGACGTGGTCTCCATTTAATACTGCAGTAGCATATAGGATAAAGAAATATTGAAATAATTTATTGGAGAAGGTTTTAGATAAGCTAATGAGTGAAACATGAAAGACAGGCTCATTAGGTAAGCAGAAATTTGCCATGAATGGAAATATAAGGAATGTATATTGTGTATAACAAGCATTCATACTAAAAGCACGCAAATCCCCCTTATATTTTATTTTATAGTAGGATACCATGACATTTTGTCCCTTTTTCAGGCTAGACTTTTGGTACATACCTATGAAATTTAACACAATACAAATACAAGTAATTATGATATCAGAATTCTTATTTTATGCTCTCTGAAAATTCAAAGAGAAGAGCTAGCTGCAACAGATTATTATTTATGTACCATATTATTTTACCACAACCATGTGTTACTGTTAATTACTATTGTTAGGTATTAGTCAAGCCAGGTTTTTCTACACGGGTGTGATGAAATAAAACTAAATTACATGGGAAGAAATATACATATATATTTAAAGACTACATAGGTGAGTATTGGGAAAGCTTGTACAGGACCTGCAAAACAGATTTCTAAGCATCAGTTTATATGTTATAAATTTGCAATGGAAATCCTATTCGGAAGGAAGGAGATTTTGTAGACTTTACCCATTGTGTCCTGAGAGCTGAGGCCTCATTGACTATTCATAGATGATTATATCAATAATGTTTTAGTATTTATATTTCCCTGAGTCATTTGATGTATTTTCTGGGTAATCATTATATACAAAAGATAAATAATTCTCGTTCCTGATCCTCTCGTTCAGATTGTATCCCTGAGGAAATAGAATTGACTTTTATTTGTTTGGAGGACATGGTAAAGTAAATACCTTGCCTATCACAGTACTGCAAGGCCCCTTAAACGGTGTAGAAGAATTTCTGATAAGGAACATGTTTCCATCCATTTGAATCCTATTCTCAAACAGAGGCTGGATAACCGAGGAGGAAGGTGAAGGAAAGTAAAGGAATCTAATCCTGTTCTGCCAGCTTTCCCAACTATTTCCACTTTTTCCTCTTATCTGACCCTTGACCCCTTGCTCCTTCCAGTCCTTTAACACACTTGGACATATGTAAACACATATTATTGTTTTGAGAGTGTTTTCCCTTTGACTATTTCTGCCATTCATTAATACAGTAATTTGTGAAAACATGCAGTGGTTAACTATATTATAGAATCTGTACTTTTATAAGTATTTTGTACTGTTAATATATCTTATTTATAACTATGGCCCTGCTTATTATCTCTGTAGAAAAGGAGCAACTTTATTCAGCAGGGATGGTTTTGCTGAAGTGAAAAGGGTCTGAAGCCCAAAAAAGTGATGCCAAAGAAGACCTGTGTAAGCTTCCATCCCAGGGATAATGCTTCTTAGAGCACCATAAGGGAAAACGCGTCATGACCAAGCTACAAAGCACTCCACCAGAAGTATTCCTAGGAACCTTTCTTCCTAAGCTAGCTGAACATTGATCAGGAACTGCTTACTGTTTAATTCTTTCCACATCAGACTGCCTTGTTGACAGATGCTGCTCCGTGAGGACTGTCACGTTCACATTCTAATTACTCAGGAAATCAGCAGGTTTCTTTTTCCCCACAAAAACATCTATTTTCCCTCTTCTCTCCAAGGAACTCTGCCAAATTAATCTATGTACAGATACTACAACTTAGCAACATTTTCCTCAAGTTTTTGTATCATGTTGTGAAGATGGCATACTAGAAGCTTTTTGCTTTGTTTTCCCACTCTAATATATACTTCTAATATAAATGTGGAAAATCTGTATTTTTTCTCTGTGCTCCCAGCAATTAACGTGGTAGTTTAAAATACTTACATATGAATATTTTGTTTCCCAGCTTGGGTACCTTAGAGAACTACTTATAATTGTGTAAGACATGCTCGTATCTTGTACAGATAAGGAAGAAAAATAGCTGTATTTTATTCAAGGATGAATCTGATAAACGTAAATGTTTATGTATGTATGTATGTGTGTATATATACATATATGTATAAATACATATTCATCAAGACTTTCTTAGGGTAATACTTCAAAATATATTCAAACAAGGATTTTTATGCCCAGTTATAGTAATTCCAACATTTAAATTCCAGATCTATGCAGATGGATATCAGTGAAAGTATCCTTATTTTTTTATACAGTAAACTTATGAATACCTATCCTCTCTTTTTTTTTTTTTCTGGTGCTACCCTTACACTTCTGAATCCCTTCTGGCTCTGACTGTGGGCAGTTTTATCCATCCCCAAGCAAAGAGACTGGGAATGTTGGAGTGAGCACCAGCGTCCCCAGATCTCTCTGGAAGGAGTATGATGCTGTCAGTTGGACCCATTCCTTCTTAGTCCTGGAGTTCCCTTGGCTTTTTTTTCATACTTTTCTCATTCGTGCCTGCTCCCTGTGCCTTGGTTCCAGGAGAGGGGTGAAAGATGCACAGCAAGCCTTGGGGGCTGTTTCCAATACACATAAATCATTTCAATTGAATACACTTCACTACCCTATAGTTCTTGTTGCCTTATAATTTTATGGAGGTTTTTTTTCATATCAGGCTTTCCTATCCTGAATCTCAATAAAAACCATAATTTCCAGCAAAAGAGGCCAAATTATCTAAATTACTTTTATTTCTTAGAAGAAACTCTCTGTCCTGTGTTGTATTCTGCGACTATTTATTATTAACCATAAGGCTGGAGAGACTCACTTGGTTATCAATTACTGTCTATACAACAGAAATCCCATGTGTTTTACAGAATTCTGCAGGTTACGCATTAGCTTCAAATGTGAAACTCTATCAAATGCTGTCAGAAAAGTCTATGTGCAATACATGTCATATAATTGTTTGGTGACCACAGTAAAAATACCTTCAAATAACTACAATAATTTAATGAGGCACGCTAGTCTCACCTGAAATCAAAATAGCTATTGTTTCCTCAACCAGACTTCTAAGTTCCAGAATACGTTCCTCTTTTAAGTATTCTGAAGACGTCTTCTGCAAAAATATGATATCCTTGTGACTGGGTATAAAAATCAAGTGCCCATTGCTCAAAACAGACATTTTTTCCTAGCCCATACTTATATCTATCCCGATGACTCCTTCCACAAAAGAAATCCTTCTGCTTTTAAAAGAATCTGACCTGCTTGCATAAAAAAAAAGAGGAATACATGCTTTTTTTTGAGATACTCTTTTTTTTTTCCCCACAACTTTGCCACCGACCAATCCACACAGCCATAGGCTTTCTCTTGTTTCTAATTTGAACAAGATAGAGGAGCACTGATAAAGAGACAGAAATTTTGGAAGGCTTTACACAGAAGCTGAATATTTATAAATTATCTTATTTGATTAGAAAGACTAAATTTCAACTGACATTTTAGAAACTGGTTGATAATCACTAATATTCCAGGTCAGAGTGCCATCCTCTAAATTTTCACAGTAGTTATTGCCATAGATATGGAATGCCTTGTTAACTCTGCTTTTGGCACCATAATTGGGCAGCTTTCTTAAGATTCTTAAGATTTAAATATGTAAATATGTACATATATATTAAAAACTTTGATCTCTATCAAGAATCTTGAGTAGAAATGCAAAAAGACCTTGACATGTACTGGTAGGCAATGTTAGCTGCCAAGGACCACTTAGATTGTAACCTTAACCTTATCCTTATCCCTTCTTTTTTTTCCTCAACACGGTTTCTTAAGCACTACATAAATGTGCACATCTTGAAAGACAATGTTTGCAAGGAGATTTAAATATAATTAGTGGAAAAGTTTGTATGTTGGACAAAGTAAAATGGTTATTCTAATTAATTACAATGTTTACTCAAAAACTGCATCTTCAAGAGTACCACCCCTGCAATAATAATGCTGATGGGATAAAACTAATTTTTGTACTGAATGTTGAGTTAATTAAAAATAAAACAAGAGAAAAAGAATTCTTACTCAAGAAAATCTGTAAGATTTTTTGCTCACTGCTACTGAAATGATGATGTCAAAGAAGTTAATTCTTCATTCTGTAACAGCAAGTGAACATTTTTTTTTTTATTAAAAAAAAAGTATATTAAAGCTCCATGGAATTTTTATTTAAAAAATATCTATAATGTTAAGCATCACTATAGCTGATGATAATTTGATTCATTCTGACTTTCTGCATACACATTTTGCAGCAAGACTCTTCAGCTCAGTTTGCTGCCATTGTTTGGTTTTTACATCAGCTGTCAGCTTTGGCCCACTTTTAAAGATTCTTTGGTACCCGGTTATCAGTCAATTTCCCCTTGCTTTATTATTTTGCTTATTATTGTTATTATACCCCTTTAGAGCCTTTTGTTTTTGTTATGGTTTCAGTTTTGTAGCATTTCAAACTCTGTGTATGAAAAGAATGTATTCAGTAATTTAAGACGGACTTTGTTTCTCCTTTAAGAAATAGGTATCAGCTACTGTACATCATTCTAACTGGTCTTTTCATGGGTAAGACGTTGCTGAAAAAGGACTTTGTTGCCCAGGTTTATGTTAAGTACCAAGCACAAGGTAACTCTTTAAATTGTATACTAAAAATATTTCTCCTTCCCACAACTATCTTTTAATTTTTCCAAAAGTTATGTAGATTCTAGTTTTATTGAATTGTCAGGTTTTTACAAGCCTCTACTCTCTTAAAAATCAATTTTAAAGTTGACTTCTGGCTTCCTAATTCATAACTTCCCTGAATGATGTAGACATCATTATTTTCATCTGAATAAACAGCTGAAGAAGAAAGCTTAGTATTATTGCTATTTCATTCTCTCCTTTCTGTAAATTCAGATAGATTTCCTAGGAGGGATGCTCTTTCTCTTCCCTTTGACATTTCTCTATTCTGTTCGCACGTACACGCTTTTTCTATTTTTCTTTTATGCTTCATATTTTTTGATGATTTTCATTTTCACTTTAATCTCAAGAGGACAGCGCTATGTTGAGGCACACGCTGTAGCTATAGTACTTGTTAAAGCTTTCATGTAGTATTTCTGAAACTGAGGTTCACAAAAGCAAGTAAGAGGGGAAATAAAATTGGATGGCAGAAGTCAGCAACCATTCAGAGCTACCTGAGTCAGCAGCCACTTTAGAGGGGGAAGCAAAGAGCAGAACTTTTGACAGCAAGTGGTTACATGAGCAGCCTACCATTACCTGTTGGCAGCAGTGAAGGTTCAACAGTAAAATGGAGTGAGCATAAACATCCGCATTTAGTGATTACAGTGTATTTCCACTTCAGCTCCTTAGAAGGAAATCCATAACATTCCTCCAGAAAATATAAGTTGCTGCCAGCTAAGGATTACATGGTAGGTGAGGATGATAGTGTCAACATTTAAAAAAAATAGATTTACAAATACCTTTGCAAATAACACTGAGCTCATCAGATTATGATGGAGTTAGAAGAAATGGCCTAGAAATGTGTTAGATTGAGGAAGCATCAAAGACTGAAGTGCATTTACCCCACACAACATGCAGGAAATGTATTTTTTGCAGATGAAGACAGTACTTGCACAGAATTCAGATGAAGACTAATGCTGGTCCCTTGTGCAAGGACAAGATGGCAGTAAGGCATGTCACTGCCCCGTGCCTCTGTGAGTCAAGAGGTTTGCTAGAAAAGGGTTTGGAAGAAAAGGTCGGGATCCAGTGATGTTATTGACAATACACATGTATGTCAACTAAACTTGAAATACAATTTAGATGAAGATCATGGAGCTCCAAGTCTTTCTTAGAGCAAACCTTCTGGTAACCACTCTGCATTCCTCATGATGTGCAGGCCTGGCTGAAGCACCATAACAGAGGGATAACAGCTGTTGCTACATTACCTCACTTGAATCAGGCTTTGATTTGACACTTGCTTACTTCAGCCTTCAGAAAATTAATCTGGCCTTTTTAAACTATTTTTTCCCAAACATTTCTTCCTTTCATGAAAAAGTGGATATGGTGCTGAAGAAAATACAGGACTCACAGATGTAGTGAAAACAAGTAACCAGTCAGCTAAGGCGATTTCCTATTCCTGCTGGAATGGATTTCCAGTAGAACAGTTTTATTAAACTGAGGTATAATAATGCATGAGAAGATATTTTATATTTAGGAATACTGAATCAATACAACATGGAAAAAATAAGCTAGAAGGACAGCAAAGGAAGGGATGCTCAAGAGAGAAAATGAAGTTAGAAAGATTGCCATCTGTCATGGCTACAAAACCGAGAGTTGGAGCCTTGGGATGCCATATTTACCCTTTGGCTGTAGAAACCAGCACACTATTTATAGTTTTTTTGCCTTCTGTCTAATTCAAATGAAGAAATGAGTGAGTGTTTTAGGACACTATCCCTTTAACTTAAACAGACTACAGGAATAAACAAATAAAGCTGTTCCCTGTTCTCAGAGGAAGAAGAATTCAGGTCAGATACAGCAGGAGGAAAGTAATTAATTTCAATTGTGGTAAACAAAAGCAAGTACACAAGTTAAATACAAACCCAGTTTTGTAATATACGCTCACAGATAAGTTTGTTCTCCTTTCCCCATTTGGCAATACAACTTTAAAAGAGGATGCATTGAAATTTCTCCCTTTGGAAATATTCCACTATTCTGTTTCCCCAGATTATGTTCTAATTAACCCACTGGGAGGATAATGTTCTAATTAAGTAGCCTATATCTACGCCTGTTTTATTCCTTCATGGACATATAAAATCCCTAAGCAAATTTTCTAGCTTTTGACAACCCTTTTGTGCAGAAATCATTCCTAATATGAAATGTAAACCTCCCCTGGCACAACTTGAGGCTGTTTCCTCTTGTTATGTTTGTTACTTGGGAGAAGTGACCAACTCCCACCTGGCTACAAGCACAATAAATAAGGATCATCTGTAACCATTGGCTCAATTCAGATTATATGTTGTAAAATGTTAATGATTATGCTCTTTACTGAATATTTTTTGTGAAGGATGAATAATTCTCATTAGTCTTAATTTCATTAACTTGTGGATAGTTTATTGCATTGGTTTTCAGTTGTGTTTTGTTACTTTTCCTACAGAGATTCTTAGGGGTTTCCTTAAATGATACCTCCATGTTTCTCATAGGATGGATTCTAAAATCTAAAAAATTACACCACAACTAAATTACTCCATCCACACTTCTCCTTGTTCATAGAAATAAAGGCAGTGGAGATTTTTTTCACATTAAGAGCCCTAACTTACACCCAAAAATACATACTATGTTCAGAATGTCAGAATACAGGAACAAATGAACACCGATATGATCTGTACTCTGCTGCCTTGTCAGACTTGATCAATAGACTACAGCCGTGTTTCAGAGAATCATAGAATGGCTTGGGTTGAAAGAGACCTTAAAGATGTCCCCTGCCATGGACTTTTCACTAGACCAGGTTGCACAGGGCCCCATCTAACCTGGCCTTGAACACTTCCAGGGATGGGGCATCCACAGCTTCTCTGGGCAACTTGTGCCAGTGCCTCTCCACTCTGTTTGCTGTTAATAAGCTTTTAATAGGGATATAGGTTATGATTTACAGGTTTAATACTAATATTGTATTAAAACTTTGGTTTTTCCTTACCCTCTAGACCCAGTTATAAGTATCACATATTTGAAAGCCAGGACAGGACTGAAATTTATTAATATAAATTACTTTATTAAGAATTAGAAACAAATTGTGAAATTCTGGGCCCTGTAAAAAGAAAAAAACATGTTGACTTCACCACTGACTTAAACAGAGCTGGTAATTTACTCTAGGTATAAAAGATGTATATATATTATATATAGGGCTATTTTTCCCTATGGGATTTTGTGGCCAGAGTCAGTAACTAAATTTTTCTTAGTTCTTCCTCTTGCTTTTACTAGAAAACTACCACAAAACGTTCCCGTGTTTTTCTCTTCTTTGTAGTTAATAGTAAAAAGCAATATCAGTAAAACCTGACCCATGACACAATTATGTCAAAACAAACCCGAAAATTGAGTGGAATTTAGTAAGATGGCTAAATGCACTTCCAGATCAGAGGCCACTGGAAAGCATCAGTAGTGATCAAGGAAGTTCTAAACATGGAAATTCAATCACAATGCTCCCAGAGAAAACACTACCAAAGACTTACAACTACAATGCCTTGTTCTGAACCTCTGCTTATCCACAACTAGAGCACAAGGAACCACTGATTTTGGAAGCAGAAATCCAAATTATTTTATGGTTTATGTTTTTGACCCAGATCTTCTCCAGTAATAGAAAATGGCAAAGCAAAACTTTTCTGGATTCCTGGAGAGTGAACCATTACTTGAACCACATAGAGACAACATTACTTTAAGTAATTTATAGTTGCAAGTCAACCTATCCAAGATACATTTTCCAGATCCTTATGATAAAAAACTTGGATTAATTCTGATTATTTCATTTTGCATTACAGTGACTAACACTGATTAGAAAAGTCATACATGCAATACAGAGGACCAGACAAATTTCAATTCTCAACTGAAATTGTGAACTGGCTCTACCTTTATGTACTTTTACAAGACTGGAAGACGGAAAAGATTTACCTTAAATATATAGTTTCCTCTCACTGTGTTTCCCTTAGCTATGCTGAATACTAGCAAGACTTCACTATAACTGTAACATCATCACCAAACACTTCTGAAACATAAGAGGGATGAATTGTGCTCTCAGTACAGTAATAAATTATGGAAGTCTAAAAGAAAATTGGTTGCATTTCACATACTGAAAATGAGAGTTCAAGGTAGAAAATCTTCCTTCTCTGCTTTTGTGTGTCTAGTTATTTTAGTTCTCCTTATGTCAAGCTTCCTCCAAGCTCACTGAAGATTTTAGGAGTTTTGCCTGCGTGAATACCTAAGGACAAGACTCCTATGGTGTGTTGTATGAGATTTTGCACTGCTTGGAAAACTCTTCTAAAGGCCTATGAAAATATAAATCAATAATTCAAAATCACCTAGAACTTTACTCCCTAAAATCTAAAATGAATTAAAAAGAAGTCTGATATTTACTACTTCAGGTTCATTATGTTAATCCATGTGGAACTTCTTTAAGCTCACATTATTTGCCCCTGTGGAGCTTTTACAGTTTTATAAATCAATATTGAGGTATGTCTTGACCCACCAGACGGAAAGAGCATTTTTGAACCTCTTGCAATCTATTCCACCAATGAGTATCAACGGGGTCTTAAAGCTCCTGGTTATACGTCTTCTGAGAATACACACAATGTCAAAGAGTTCAGAATTTTTATGAAATGTTTACTGAAAAACAGTGCAGGTTTTTTGAAATTTTTTTTTATGTGAAATAAGGTAAATTTCTTTAATTGTCTTTCTCTCTCGCATCTATATATAAGCGTTTAGCCATAGGTCAAACCCTGCACCCTGCAGTTCAGCACCATCCAGCTATGCCAACTTTTTCCAGGAAAAAACTTGTATTAAAAGAACAGAATCAGGTGGCAGTGCAGAACTCATGCTTTACAGTGCTCTGTTTTCCTGCAATTTCTCTGTGGAATATAACTCCTAGGATTGTAGTTTCTTTTTTCTGGCTTATGGGATCCTTCCTCATCTGAGTTCAAGATTTAACATGCAACCCAAAGGAAAAAGAACAGAAGCAAAAGATAATCTGCACTGAGTCTTACTGCAGTTTGTCGCAGCTGTTCTACTACATTTGCATAATATCTTTTTGTATCATGAAAATTTTCATAAATACCTATTTCTTGTTCACTGTAGAAAATATAAATGTGCAGAAGTACAATGTGCATCTGGAATAACTGAATCTGACCCCTGTTAACTACTTACAGAAAAAGAATTTCATTTTGACTGCTAGGGTTAATCTATTTTTCCCATAACTTAACATATAGTAATTCTATGTCATGTTCCACAAAGAAAAAATTCTATTGTCAATTAGAGTCCTATTTTTATTTGTAAGTTTAATACTTATTTTCCCTAATTTATATTCCTAAGAAGATACCTCTGAAGCAGAATCTTCCAGATATCAAATTAATGTTGAAGAAACACCATTTTCACTATTAACTTTTTGCTGTTATTCTGCTATGACCCCATTTTTGTTCAGACAATTTGAGGTACAACATCAGAATGGAAAACTGTCTTTACATATATCTTAAGAGATCCATTTCTGAAAACAGAAAGCCTGTTTTTTCCAATAAGACTGTCTCTGCTGCAGATTAATAATATTTAAATACGAAAAGAGGGGGTAGTTAACATAATGCATCACATTTATTTTCAATATTACATTATAACCAAACACCATTGGTAACAGTTGTATTTCATATTTTTTCTACTATAAAAACTACTTAAAGTCATTACATTTTAACATATGATCTGACTCTTCTCATTAAATAACGTAAAAATATTTAATTTTCTATATTTTGATTTGCAACCTTAGAAATTTTTAATACTTTTATTTCAGTAACATAAGGTAAATAGCACAGAAACCTATTATTTCTGTCACCCAACAACTGTCCCATTTTGACTGTAAATTGTGGCTGTTTGTTACAATGCTTTTTTCATCCTGAGTAAAAATACTTTAACAGTCTCAGTTTATCTTGCATCAAAGTTTTTAAGCTTGTAATCAAATCAGCAGTTAATATTATTTTTCTAGAATATACTGAATATATTTAACATAAATACGTTTAAATCATAGAATCATAGAATGGCCTGGGTTGGGACCTTAAAGATCATCTCCTTGCAAGCCCCTTGCCATGGGCAGGGACACCTTCCACTAGACCAGGTTGCTCAGAGCTCCATCCAACCTTGAACACTTCCAGGGATGTGGCATCATATGTGATGTTTTAAAACACCTTTGCCAGGCAATTATGTGCAGTTTTTTATATTATTTCCTATTATTAGAATATTCCTTTTTCCAATAGGAAAGCTAGAATTTCATCAGTTCTAGTCTTACCACCTTTGCATAGAGGAAAATTGACTTCCTTAGCTTGCCTATTCTGCAAAAAAATCTTAAACAATCAAAGAATTAATATGGGCTAAAATGAAGTGGCTATACAATTTTCAAAAAGCTATATATTAAATTGCAGTTCTCGAGGGATAACTTACAGTAATTTGATTAAGTTAATGGAGCCTGTGAGAAAATAACTAGAGAATCTCAAGTCACAGAATGAAAGTTTTACTGGTGTTCTGAGTAAAGGAAACTTTCTGATTGACATCTTTAATACGTGGCAGTTACATAATACCTATTGAACTTGCATTTCTTCAGAGAAGGATTTTCTTATTCAAGGTCTAAATAAAGATACTTGTATATCTGTGTGAAGACAAAAATCACACATAAGAGCAAGTTCTCTTTAATGATAGCTTTTTAAAATTAGATTTCTTATTATAAATATCAGAATCAAATTATTCTCAATCTCACACATACATGATTCTGAAGGAGGAATATGAAATTTTCAAACTTTTTTTAATGGAACTCTTAATAAAGTTGTTCCAAGATAAAGGACTACAGGTTTTAAAATGAGTATGGAACTCACCAAGAAATGTGACACTAACACTCAGTGAGGAGGGCACAGGCATAAACTACGTAATTAAGTCAAGGTGTTTTTAAAGAATGCCCAGAATCTCTAAAAGCTTGCAGATGATTTTCTCTGATACCTCTGTGTTACACATCATATATTTGATTACAGGTTTAATATTCTAAGTTTTGCTGCTGTGCCAGGAAATATACAGAATCTCCATTTGAAAGAGTGTTTACTATCTAGAATTGAACGCATGTTGGACATTTTGTAAACAGACTACACTATCTAACTGGAATACCAATGTAAAGTTTTTTCTTAAGATTGTACCTTGTTTTCCACTAATATTATATGTTGAGTGCAAAATTGTTAATGCAATATTGAATGTGGCCATGGAAGCAGATTTAGAAGCACATTAAAAGAGCTTGGTTTCTCCATGCACTCTTATATGAAAATAAACAGAGGATTTGGTTTACTTTCCTCATAATATTTTTAAGCTTATTTTTCGCATCCCCAACATAGAATCATGGAATCATCAATGTTGGAAAAGACCTTCAGGATCATCAAGTCCAACCTTTGATAGAACACCACCTTGGCAACCAGACCAGAGCTCACTGCCACTTCCTTGTTGTTTTTTAGTATCTCCAGGGATGGTGACTCCACCACCTCCCTGGGCAGCTCCTTCCAATGTTTGACAACCCTTTCTCTTATTCATGATGTGCAGCCTGAACCTCTCCTGGCACAGCTTCAGGCTATGTCCTCTTGTCCTGTCAAAAACATAAGCCAACATGTCTTCATTTTAGATTTTCAGAGTTATTATTAGAGAGTTTGGAGAGGAATAAAAACAGCAGGCCTGAATTTATATAGGGGACAACAATACAAAATTTACATTTAAAACCCCATGTTCTTTTGAACTAAAAATAGTCAGTAACTAAACCGTGACAATTAAACTGAAGGAAATGTGACTGACTCATGCTGCGTCATATTTGTCAGGTACACGATCACATACTTCCTTACTTCACAATCATTTCTTATTAAATTTAGTACAGTATACAGGGAGCACTGTAGTAAAACTGTATCATAGTGCACACAGGCAGAGAGATATTGCATCTGGAAATAAGACAGACAGGATGCCAGAGTATATAGGTGTTACTTCTTTATATATACAAAAAAGGATGTGTATAGATATATAGGTACACATACCTTTTTTCAAGGAACTGAGGTTTTGTGTATAAGGTAGGCCTCAGCTTCCTAATAAACTAATAGCTCAGTTTATTTTCAAGACAGATAAATCTGAGAGAGAAGAGGCACAGAGAACGCTTAAGGGAATGCAAAATCTTTTTATGAGAAGAGATTGAAAATGCTTGATTTGCTTAGACCAGCACACTGCAATCTTGCAAAAGATATGTTTTTTCTCTATAAATATATGGGAGAAGAGTTGAATACAGAACAAAGGAAAATTGCTCCGGGATTGACAGGTGTTTTAGGTACAAAAGCAAATCAGTGTAAAATTGTGCTCAATACAGGATTCAAAATTGTTGCACGTTATGATTTTATCTTGTAGGGACAGTGCTTGATAAATTAAGTATTCTGTCCAACCTTATGGATTTCAGGCTTTTATTCAAAACCACAAAGTTTAAGAATAATTTTTTCTAAGTTTTTTTACCTCTATTGCTGTAATTCATAGCTACTGTCGTCTCTTCTGAACAATAATTTAACCCAGTTCTTGCTCATTTTGAGCCATATCCCCCTTGCCTCTGAGTTTTGTTTCTTCTCCACTCTGCATGTATCAAATGCTCATTTTAGATTCTCATCCCTCTGTATATCCATCCACCCATCAGTGCTTCCTATTGATTCCCCAATATCCCTCCCTCTCCTCCCACCCATTTCCTCTCTTCTGTTTCCTTGCATTACCTGGCTTGTGTCATAGTTCTCTTCACATTTCCACTGTTCAACTTTCAGCTTTCTGTGTTGCCAAGTTCTGTTTAGTCCTTCTGTTCCCTAATTCCCTTACAACTGGTCACCAGACACGGGTGAAGGATCATTGCTGAGAGCACGAAGAGAATGCCTTTCTGCCCTTCCATGTGTCAAGTGTCTCAACCAGCAAGAAGAACAAATCTCATCCACTCCTTTCAGCTCTGAAGAGCCTAGTCTTGAAGAATTTTCTAGGCGAATCAGCTGCAAAACTTGATGACGAACTCATATGAAGGTCCCTTTGTTTCTTTCTGGATTTTTTTGATGCTTAGAGTCAGGGTAGCATTAATGCAGAGCTGCACTGGTATGAACAAAATTATATCACTGATGTAAAATTACCCTTGGACCAGACATCCAAATTGGAAATCATGTCTGAGCAATCTGTTAAATGTGTTGGTGTTCTTCGTGTAGATCACAATATCATCAAGGAACAGAAAGTTTCAGGCAATATGAAGCACAAGCACTGTTACCAGCAATTTATAAACCAGCAGCAAAAAATTTTAACAGTGGTATAACATACAGGCTGCTGAAATCAATCAATAATTTTTAAATGTTTCTTAAAATTATGAAGCTACATGGAACGTCAGCAGCGCTCATAAGGGTTTTGATGTGGCTTTTTTTTTTCCCCCTAGTGGATGTCACTAAAAACCTCTCAGTCTGAACCGCTAACAGTTTAGACTGAGAGTCTTCCTTTCAGGTAGGAGGGAAAAATGTGTTAAAGTACATCAAGCATTGCTAAAAGTCAATGTCAGGAGTGAAGACAGTGTATTTGAACACTAAAGATACATGTTGTATGGTGCTAAAACATGACTCACATTATTATATAGTGGTACTTCAATTGATCAATTTTTATAGTCAAGGAAAATCTTGATTCACACAATATTTTAATGGAAGGAAATAAGATGAATAAGTAATCAACATATCTTTGAAGCAATGATAAAGTAAATTATATATAAATTTACTCAATGATTGGGCAGTCACACATACTTTACTCTTATAGTGTGAGATGTAAGAAAATAACAGCAGTTCCTTAAGTGAAAGATACTTAAACCATTCTAACAGACACAAAACCCCACCTCAAAATGAAAATTCTAGTCTTGACCTCATCAGGAAGATACAGAACACATTGATTATATGGAAACCTATAGGAAGCAAGAGTAATTAGACTGATTTGCATACCTAAATTAACATAATTGTTTTTAAATACCAGTGGTTTAAAACCCCAAGTGAGTTTTGGACTGTAATTGTAATGAGTGTGATTTACAGGAAAAGGCAACAGTTCAACTTCCCCAGTGATCCATCTAAGGATATAATTTTAATTTTGCACTTAATTACTGTTTAAGAGATATGCTACACAAGTGTCATTGTACATCTCTAGTTCTCTGAGGACTAAAGAGATTTTATTTAATTGCAAAGACTTTCTAATTCTTTGCTTACCATCTTCCTGAAACACAGCAGTTTATGTCTGTAAGGAGTACACAGTGCATTTGAATGCCTCCTTTACATGGTTGGGAGACCTTGTCAAGAAGTGTTTGGAATTTGGGTGATGTGATTTGTTGGAGTTACCTCACCTTACTTCAAACCTGTGGAACTGATCAAGCTTCCCTCAGCTTCCTGGGCAGTGAGTACAGAGAGACAGGGCTGGAGATTTCAAATCATTTGGCAGAAAAAATATTTTGCAGTTGAGTATCAAAACTTCTTTGCAAAGAAAATCAGAGGTCAATTCTGTACCTGTTGCAGTAGATGGGAATTTAGGCATAGGCTTTAGCAGTATAGAAAAAGTCCCCAGTTCTTAGTTATTTATACAATATTAAAATTGTTATAAAAAGATTAAATATTGCTGGAACTTGTTTTTAAAGCTAAGTTTCCATGTTTTGAACAGTTATTTGATTTCTTAGTTATGATTAATAATATTCTATAATCTTCCTGCTAATAGGAATTATAAGAAAACTGCAAAATGCTTCTAACTTACAACAGTAAAGAAAAAGCCTATTCCTGATTTTCCTAACTACTTTTTCAAGGTCCTGTGACAAATGCATTTAATGTTTCTGTAAAATTTCTTGGGAAAATAAAAGATCATTCAAAGGATAAGCAAAAGGAGTAAATTGCTATGTGCTTTCCCTGACCACAATGGTAGTTTTGAAACAAAGAAGGAAAAAAGCAATTCACTACACCTAACTGATAAACTCATAACAGAATGATTAAATATAATCCTTAAACAAATTCTCTAATGCTTAAATTTCTGTAACATGATAAAATAGCAGATAAATTGCAAGACTGTAATATACTTTCTTCAGTTCTAAACCCCACTTTATGCCAATTAAACGTCTTTGAATTTAGTAATTTGCATATTTCAAACACTGACTTAATTTGAAAGATGTTACAACTGAGCAGAACAATGAACTACTAATTATGGCTTATTCTTTTTTTTTTCCCTTTTGTCTTTTGTTCAATCATCTCTGCTCTTTCTATGGACTGCAGTAGATTGTATCAAATTGTATCCTGCTAGTGACAACAGACTAATCATTTTAATTCCTCTCTTTGGCTAATAGCCCCTTGATTCATAGACATCTGCTATATTTTATCCTCTATTTCTTCTTTCTCAAGAAGACTTCTATTATTCTAGCTGGAGAGGTTTCTCTATCCAGTTTGTTCTGAGTTTCAGTTTCATGTCATGTCTGTCTCAGAGTAAATGTTGTTGATGATGTCTGTGAAAAACTTTATGGATTCTTTTAATGTATCTTTTTTTCCTTCTATTATTTTCCATATCCCATTTTTTTTCTTTTCAAAATAGTTTTTAGATTTTTGATCAACATCCAACTGTAGCAGCCAGTGCAAAGGAAAGGATTTTCATTGCTGACACTGATGCTTACCACTTTTATAACAGAAGAAAATGAGAATGATTCAAACCAGTCTTATATCCTGAGGACATGTAAATTTCTAAAAGAAATCAGGAAATGCACAACCAACTAATGCTTTCACATTCTAACACTTAATGGAAGAATAGTTGCAAAGCTCAATGGAAAAAATAAAGTTTTCGTGTTCACTTGAACAGATAAGAATAATTTTCTATCACAACAAACTGATGTAGTAGAACAAACTGCGACATCTGGGCAAAATGTGCACAAGGTCTGTTTTATTGCATACTGTCAACTGGAAACCTCTAGAGTTAAATTCACAAGACTTTTCCTTTTAAAATGGTGATTAAAATAATCTGATAAATTACAGAAGCATTCACAACCTTGTCCCTGCAAAACGTATTTTTGAAAAGAACAATCTGTTAGCTGTATTTCAATAAAGTGTATGTGATGCTAGGATGTTTTTCTTCAAGCATTGAAAGGTTTATCTTTAACTAATTAGATTAAAAGGAAAATGAAACTTGGGTGCATGGTTTTTTAGATTGCCAACATATTTTTCTAATTTTGGCAGGTGAAAATGAGTAAGACAGATTTTGCTGGGGAGAAAAAAAATCAAATAGGTGATTGAAACATAGTGGTGATATTGTTTAGTATTTGCACCAATAAGAAGGCAAAACTCAGCAAGTAGTTTCAAGTCCTCTTTAGATTATCACAGTTCAGAGTGTTCTCCTAAATTTTTAACTTGGAAGAAAGGATGTGATTGTTTGTTCTGTTGTGAAAATACCATCATTACAGCATAAAGAGATGCTGCCCTGATGCTTTTGGTGTGAATCT
The DNA here is from genome assembly GCA_013398015.1 of Oreocharis arfaki. Taxonomy (NCBI): domain Eukaryota; kingdom Metazoa; phylum Chordata; class Aves; order Passeriformes; family Paramythiidae; genus Oreocharis; species Oreocharis arfaki. The sequence continues at coordinate 335,195 of VZRR01002566.1, forward strand.
TTTTTCTTCTAACATTTCACTTGATTGAGAAAGGGATTCCAAAGTCGAAGAGTAACAGCAGATACCCCTCATTGGCACTAAGAAAAATGACTGTTCCCACCAGCAAGCAGTAAGAGAGGGCCTGCAAGGCAGAGAAGTCTCAAGGTTACTTTCTCTCCAGAGTCTTAATTTACAAGGCAGACATGCACAGCTTCTCCAGACCACCAGGTAGGAAAAACAGCTTGATGTTTTAATGAAAGTGCAACAGCGGGTCTCTTACTGTCAAAGTCACTGTCAGCAAGATAAATGCTCACAGAAATATTGCTAATGTGATGAAAGTGTAAAATCCATCAATATACAGTCCACAGCAGCATTACCTATGACAGTTTTCCCACTGGAACTCCAAAGGGATATAAATTTTAACATAGTGCTCAAAAGCCAGAAAGTATTCAGTGATGGAAATCATATTCAGTCACTTGAAATCAGAGCTCTATAATACAAGTGGCCAACTCTCAGGTTTTTGTGCAATATATCCCTACCTTTTGCTTATAAATCTTAACAAGCAGTGAGTAAGTGAAAAGAATTCCAAGAAAGTTGGAAAATTTTCTCTACTTTTGGGCCAGATGCTGAAGTATTTTCAGGGGAGTATCATTGGTTTGTAACATCTAAGTAGCAGAGACATCGAGAGGGAATTTTGTAGATTATCTAACTTCCTTATCTATTATGAAAAATTCTTATGCGGAGGTGGGTGAGGTAGATTTTGGGGTTTTTTCCTTATCTTATTTTTCTGCGTTTACCAGCATATATCTTTACTAAATTTACGATATTTCCTCCTTCTCAATTACAATAATCACAGGACAAATTAATTATGTAAGAGGCCAACTCTTTTCTACTTGCTTTGAAAAAAATTAACCCTTTAAATATATATATATGATTATTATTTTTGGTTGACAGAAAAATTATCAAATAATTACATTGTTAATACACGAAACCTAGAGTGAAATTTCTAATACCAAATACTCTTTGACATTCATATGTAGCCTAGGAATTTAGAACAGAGGTATATCAGCATAATAAGAATTATTTCAAATTGGTTTTAAAATATTATAGTTCTGATTTAGGGCTGATCTTAGTTAGGGCAGAAAAAATGCCAAAACACAGAAAAGTGGAAACAACCAAATAAATATATATCTTCTTTTTAAAGAAGAAATTTCTGATTATTTTATTTCGTTTCCTATTGTTTTTTTCCCCTGCTTGAAGATATGGTTGAGCTTTTGCTCAGTTCAATTTTTTTGACATTACACAGAATATTTCTCTAAGATCAATAGAAACAAATGGTAGAAATCTGTAGTCTGCTCAGAATTTTCATTTTGCTTCTCCTGCATTTTCCAGAACCCCTGTCTTTTGCTCATGTAGACAGACAACTTCAAAAAACGAAACTGTCATTATGCTTGAATTCACTTGGAAAAAACCCTTTTCATTCTGAAATGTAACTTTATCACTCTCCTCCTGAGCTATCGCTTTGCAATCTGCCGTTACGCTTTTTCTAACTATTGCAAAACATACTGCAACTTAACACTCCTTCCCTCCAATTAGCCTCTCAGAAGAGTCTGTTTAATAACAAATTTTAGAGTTTTCTCATAAAAACAAATTAATTTGTAACTATCTATAAAGATATTAAACAGTAACTTAATGATGAAATTAAAGAAGTGCCCCCATCTTGACCTGGTATGATTTATAAAACCAGCCCAAACACGCTCTGTGAAACAGATTGCATCTGTAGATGTGTTTAAAATCATTGGAAATACTCCAACTGTGCAGAAGTTAATCCTACTATTTCAAAATAAATGCAAGATGAGTTAGGCAATATTTAAGCTAGTTAGCATGACACAAATTCTGGACAAAGTTGATAAGGAATATAATTGGTAAAGTATTAAAAGATTGTAACTTAATTAATGGTAATGAAAGTAGCTTTATGGAAATTAGATATTTAAGACAAAACTCATACATTATTTTTGGAGATTATAACTTGATTACCATGGAAACCTAGTAAACTGAAGGCTTCTGAAAGATAATTTGTTTGATGCTGCGTGATGTTAGACTGCAAAAAACCAAAGTGTTTTTTGTTGAGAGGTGGTCAGCTAATGACAGAAAGAAAAACTGACAGAACAATACCTTCACTAGTGAAATTGATGCTGTCCTGTGACATTTCCATACAAAATTGCAATTGCCTGCTTTATTACAATGCAATAGGTGAAATGTTTTGAGAAGCCCACCATTTTTACTTTGACTAGCAGGGCATGAAGGTTAACTGTGATCCCTGGGCTCCCACTCATATCATCTAAAGTTGGAAACACTTTGGTCTAGCACAGATATTTCATTGGATGAGATCCAAATGACTACAAGGTAGGACAAAATTAATTCAAAACGTATATTTCCAGCTAGACAAGTAATTATTTGATGTAGCAACTCAGCTGTGGCCATCATGCCATTTTAGTCTGTTCTAAAAGCTTTCAAAGCAGCTCTTTCATGCAAGGATTGCTGGTGAGCATTACATCGTTTCACCTACCTATCACAGAATATAAAAATCACCAATATAGGGTACTATATGTGTGAAACATTATAGAATCTCAGAGGTTGGGTCTTTTTCTTTCTTTGACTGCCTTCTTAAAAAAATATTTTTCTTTTTTGTCTCGGATTTTCTTTAATCCTACCCTGTTGCTCCCTCTTAATTTATCACACATTAGAAAGTTAAAAGAATAAAAATGCTGGCTTTGTAGTTTTGGCTGGGATAGTGTTAATTTTCATCATAGTAACTAGTTTGGGGCTGTGTTTTGGATTTGTGCTGAAAACAGTGCTGATAATCAGAGGAGGTTTTTGTTATAACTCGTACAGAGCCAACCCCTTTTCTTCCCCTCATCCTAGCCCACCAGTGAGCACGCTGCGGTGCACAAGGAGTTGGGAAGGGACATAGCTGGGACAGCTGAACCCAACTGACAATGGGTACCAAGTGATGTGCTAGCTAATGTAATCTTTATAACACAGCCTGATTTTTTCTTTTGGTTAAAAAGCAGTATTTTCCTTTTTTTTAAAAAAATAAACTGATTATTTATCTGTCTTGTGTCTTCATCCTGCAACAGACTCAGAAGCCCACGTATTTAAGCACTCCAAGGATTGAAACCAGGAAATTCTTATAAGATTAAATTCACCTACGCGTTGTTGCAATACATTGGTATTTTATAATCATTTTGGGATGAAGCAATATATTAAATCTCCTTCATCTGTCATTTCTACATGATGAGTATTCATCATAGATCAAAAATTCTTGTTGTTAGTTTCAGTGCATAAATACACACCCTGGTAGTTTACACATTATTCCATTGATGTTACTCCAGGATTCAAGGTCCTGAAATAACAGATTTAAGTTTGTCCTTCGATCCTTCAGGATATCGATGATGCTTCCTATTGGCACATTTTGCTTCTCTGTGCAGGGGTGGGAGAGACCACGTAGAAAGACAACACACACATACACACACTCTGCACACGCTTTTTTTTTTTGGCCAAAGACACTAAACAAAATCTCAAATAGGTAAGGGAAGCTTCTTGGGAAACTGTACTAATAATCTCCATCTTTTATCAGAGTTCTTCTGTCAACTTGCTGGCACTTTTGCTGGCATCTTCTCCAACTTCTTACAAATTCCTGTTTTCCCTTGTTTGTCTAATATTATAGCATGTAGCATTCTATTATATGAATCATTGACATTTAGATCGATTATATAAACAGAATTTTCTATACCTAGAAAAAGAGGGTTATTAAAAATGGGTTTGCAACGGCCTGGAATACTGACATTTGTAAAAAATTTGTTGCACATTTTTGCATTTTTCTGTATTTTCTTGTATTTTCCCTGGTTTTGTTTTTCTGTCTGTAATTGTTCAAAATCTCAAGAGACATAATAAAGCAAAGTTATGTGACTTTAATTTCTTTCCATCTTCAGTTCTACGCTCTTTTCTTCCCCTCCCCCCCCAAAAAAAATTAACTTTGTAGTATTATGTCTCAGTTCTCCTTTTGCTGCTTTCTGTTTGCTCAGCATGCCAAAATACAGTTATTTGAGTCTTGTTTCCAATTTAAAGGTGTTAACTCCAGGCAATCATTTAGTATCTGTGCCAAGGCTTGTTATGTTTAATACTTTCCAAAAGTATATGTAGAAGGTCTGTAATAAATTTTTAACATTTTTTAAATCTAAAAATAAATAATTTGCACTTTTGTTTACATTAATTTTAACTCTTACATATAGATACATATATATATACACACACACATATACATTTCTACAACAGATTTTTAAACTAAGTCAAGACCTGGAACATGATTATCACCATTTCTGGTTTTTTTTTAATTAAAGAATGCAGAAAAATGCACAATGTCTACAGTTTCCCAAGTAACAACAACGAATATTTAAAGACATTTTCTTTGCAAAGTAGCTTTTTGTACTGCATATGCAAAGTGAATTTACAAAAGCATGTAGTGACAGGACAAGTGAGAATGGCTTCAGACTGACAGAGAGTAGGTTTGCATCAGATATCAGGAAAAAATTCTTCACTGTGAGGGTGGTTCTCTGGGCAGAGGTTGCCCAGAGAAGCTGTGGCTGCCCCATCCCTGGGAGTGTCCAAGGCCGGGTTGGATGGGGCTCTGAGCAACCTGGTCTAGTGGAAAGGGTCCCTGCCCATGGCAGGGGGTTGGAACAAGGCAATTTTTGAGATCCCTTCCAGCCTAGGCCATTCTATGATTCTGTGATCTAGCACACCGTTCACAAGAAGTCATTCTGCTGGTGGTTCAGCTGAAGATATTTATCCAATATATTTACCCACCAAACGTTATTTAAAACTAAATTAATTTTTAACAAGCTGATTGATGTTAATACATGCAAAAAGCAAATATGTCATGCTGAAAGACAGAATAGCTACAGAATGCCAAAGCTGGCACAATGCGCCATTTGCCACCTGAATGCAAAATCCAACTATGGATTAGCAGGAATGACTAAACAAGTTATATATAAATCTAAATTTATGAATGGCTTAATTATGAGTTAGGCTTACATCTGCAACGAATAACACAAAGTCTATGTACCGATCAAGTCCTATTCAGTAGCTTAACTACACTCTTCTAAAAAAAGACATCTTTGAAGGTCTTGTTGGGTTTTTTGGGGTTTTTTTTTTGTTTCTTTGTGGCAGATGTTCTTGTGATTTCAATCACGCCAGAACTATTTCCTTCTATCACTTGCAAAATTGCACTGAAGTAATGTACACAATGACTATAACTTGCCTGTCAAGTACGGTTTATGTTCAGCCTCTCTGTTTTCCACAGCTCATCATTTATCCCTCCTCTCTAATTTTGGTAAGTGGTCTGACTAATTGTTCAAAGTCCCTGGCCCTTACCAATAAAACCCTTTTGTCCTTATGACCAATGGCTCGATTAACACAAAGTGGGAGGAAGCCCAGCACAGGTGGAAGGCTGATATGACCACTAAAAGCCATGAATCTTTTCTGTACTTTGAAATGTTTTGTTTCGTTCGTGGGGGGTTTTTTTGTTTGTTTTGTTGGTTTTTGTGGGTTTTCTTGTTCTAACATTTGAGAAGATTGCTAATAGAGGTGATTTTAAGTCAGGCTGAAAGTTGTCATGAAACTGGTTTATGCCAGAAGCCTGTTCTGTTTTACCTGCCATGTACAGATGTTTCAAAATATACTGAAGGTCAGGCATGAAGATAAAACATCAAACAGAAGAGAGAACAATTGTCCCAAAACCAGTAACCTTTGATTTGCTGAGTTAGATGAGATTTAGATAACATTCCTTTTTTTCTTACAAATTAGAAAGTAATCTATAACTCATGGAACAAACAGTGTTTAGATGGATGGTATTACACAGAGCTACATTAGAAACAATATCTGCTTTTTTTTTTTAAACTCTGTGGAATAGTTGTGAGTTTATGAAATGCCCACTAAATGGATGTCCTTTTTTTTTTTCCTGAAGTCACTCTTTGACTCTTTCTGAGTCACTCAGAATCTCCTAAATGTCTTTTTCAAATACAAATACAATGTGTCACCCTCTGTGAAAGAGAGAATGTTCACAATGTCAGTAAAAACTGGCATCATCTCTATCCTAAAGCAGCCAGAGCATGCATGGTGGAAATATGCCTAAATATGGACATGGAGGAAAGGCCTTCAGTTTTGTCTGTGTGATTTTGGTTTTTGGCAATCAGGTAAAAAGTAGAAATCCATTAGTTCTTTGTACGACTGAGAATTGTATGTGATACTCTGTTTATTTTACTGTTTATTTTAGTCTGCCTCCTGTACTCTCTGTCTTGCTTCTTCACTCTGCAACTTACTGTCATACAGATACCATTCACAATGCTTGGGATGGGCCATGGGTTAAATGTAGGAGAAAACAGGTACCTTAACTTCCTTTAAAATTAAATACAGTGCTTTCACTATCACTTCTATCAGGTTGTGGTAATAAAATAAGGAGATACTGCTGGTTAAATTTTTAAGTCTGCTACCACCCAAATCGCTTCAAGAGTTGGTAACCTTTTGTTTATAACCAATAAATAACAGTTGCAATGGAATTGAAAGCCTAAAAAGGGACCTATTATAATCAAAAAAATCCAAACAAAATTCCACATTGTAGGAAGCACGTTTATTGGTTTGTGTAATTATTTTGTTACTGACAATCATGTTCATGAGAAAATAGTTTGCAGTTCCATTCAATAATAATTTATTCTAGAAATTTCAGTGCAAAACCTTGGGGTTTTTGTCACCGTATAAACAGGCTATTTTTGCATTTTCATGGGATGTGTGAGATAAAGCAGCCATTAAAATAGGAGACCAGTTAGAAAGGATGGAAACTGTGTTTTAATGTGCTTTCAACAAACAATTGTAGGTTTCAGGTTTTTTGCATTCCCAAAATACAATAATAGAATATAATATGGATGCTATTTTTCCTTTATGTTGCAAGAGGCTATAATAATTTAAATTTATAATTATATAATTCTAGTGGCTTACTTTCCCGAGAGGAATAGTAAAATTTCAGTCCATCAATTTAAAAGTTAATGAAACTATTGTCATTAGAAGTATGGAAAAGTGGTTGAGAAGGGATTTTAAAACTCATGGTTTTTTCTGATGTAAACCGTGAAATCTAACCAAGGACATTTTTATTAAACCAATTTATTAAGATAGTCCATTAGTAATTTCCTTGCAAATACCTGAAATGTGTTTATTCCCGTACTATCAGTATGTATATGTTTTTATTACTTTGTAATATGAGTAATTGGCTACTTGCTTTCCCCTATGACAAGAGATGCACTTCTTTGGTTGAACATAAAGACTCAGATTTAAATCACAAAAAATGAGGTTCCAGTCTGCTCCAAAAATGAAATTGAAACATTAAGAAATTTCAAGTAAAAAACTTGCAGAACAGATAATTTTTAGGCTGGTATTTGAAGTGAAAAGCATTATGTAATAAACTATTAAAATTTAGTAAGGTCTAGCTTTCAGGGATTGGGGAATGCACATCACGTTAGTTTCTGGCAATGTTCTGATTGCTGTCTCATTGGAAAATAGTCTGTACTGAATTGGATCTATCAGGGTCTGAATTCTACTCATTATCTGAAAAAAGAAATGCTGGAACTTAATTACCGAAAAAGAAGAAAACCCATACTGCTCTCCTGAGTTAGTAACTTTATGGAAAACATAGTGTAAAATATCTGACTACTTCCTGTAATTTGCTTTGGGTCAAATTGAAGTTATTTTTGTAACATTTTTAATTTTTCAATTATATAAAATATCAAGTAACTATGATGTTAATGATGTCTCCTGGTTCACAAAAGCCAAAACCAGGAAACCCCTTGATAAGCACATTCCCAGTCAAAAAAATACTTAAATCAATGTCCTTCATGCACAAAGGCCTTGCTGCTTCTACAAGAAGTTGTTTTCTGTTAGTGAGGGTTTTGCTGTCCAAATAAAATAAAAAGGAAAATAAGGAAGAGGAACACCTGGCAATGTATTTGCTATTTCTCATTTTCTCATTCAGCAGGGGAGATCTATATTGTGGAAAGTGTGGTCTGGCCACCAGAGTGGGAGGAGATGTGCAGGGGGTGAGAGCAGAGAGGAGAGAGATGAAAAAGTGAGAACCTGTCCATGAAGAAAGCAGGTAATGTAAGCTCTGAAAGATCTGCAGGGAAAAATAGCTTTGAGAAAAAAACAGATCTTAAAGTTCCAGAGCAGCTGTCTGCAAATCTTTGCCACACTCCAGTTTAACTTCAGTAGTATTTATGACATCATCTGCTCATGAAATAATATACTCTTAATGAGGAGCAATCACTTAAACCAGCTGTCACAAGTATGTGTAACTTGATCATATCTGATGAAGTTTTACGTGTTTCATTATATCGACATGCAGTATTTCTAGATATATAAATGTGTCTATGGATTGAAAATACTTTATATCCTTAAGTGCTTCTTGACATAAACTTTATTTAGAGACTTCAAACAAGCTCAAAGCCCTGATCCTCATCAAAAAGGCACATGCAACCTAAACCCACCATATTTAGGATGGATGAAGATGGATATTCCCTACTTTATTCCGAAGGGCCTATCAGTTTAACGGTAAAAATAATCTTACCAGGGCTGTGAGGAGCCAATTCAGTTTTGTTATACCTCAAAAATAGTTGTCAGAAGCACATGGAGGAGGGGTACACATGTCCCACGTGCAGGAGGCAACTGGAAGAAGCCTTGTCTCTGAGAGGATTTTGCCTGGCAGCACCTCCCATGAGGCAGGCACTAGGAGACACTGTGGGGGGGCTTCTCCAATCGGGTCATGAAAATGTCTCCAACAATGGATGTCAAAGAAAGGTTGGACGGGACCAATGGCTCCCTGTTAGCGGGCGGGCTTTGGGAAAGGCCGGGGCATATAAAAAACAACTGTGTTACTGCTCGTGGTGGGGGCTGGCTACTGTTTGCTGCTCCTGCTTGCTCCCTCCTTTACCCTGGCCCCAGCCTGCCTTCTGGCTCTCCTGCCCTTGCTGGTTTGCCCTCACTCCTGTCCGGCCTTCCTGCACCCCTGACGGCCGCCTTGCCACTTTGCCCGTGTCCTTGCCTGGACTGCCCGCTTCTAAGCCTGCTACGCTGACCCAGGTGTTGCTGCCCGCCCCTCTGCCCTGATCCAGCTGGTGGCCATGACCCTGTCCAGGGTCCTGGTCCTCCTGTCCGAGCGCCCGCTCACCACGTGTCCGGTGCTGTCGCTCTGGGAGCTGCGCCTGTGGAGCTGCGCCCCTCTGGGAGCCGCGCAGGCTTGCTAAGAGCCGGCCCGGCCACAGGCAGGCAGCGTGCACACCCCCCGCTGCCTGGACTCTGACAGCACTGCCCTGACTCACGGGAGGGAATGCCCTCTTTTTGTCTCTACCCTCTCTCTCTCCTCTCTCCCAGTCTTTTTCCATTTTCCTTTCCTCTTTTCTGTCTCTTCTAGCCCTCTTTTGCTTGGGCAACTCCTTTTCCTTCTCCTTTTTGTTATCAATAAACAGTTCTCAGATACAAGGTTTGCCTCATTTGGCTTCATTTCATTCCCGACCATCCATTTTTAAAAGAACTCCTCGCAGGTCCCCACAGTGGAATGTGACAAGGGCTCAAAGTCCTTTTCACATCCAGCAATGAACCTGAAGAGAAACTGAAAATTCTCAGAGCATCACTTCCTGCAAGGCTTCTATCTTCCAACTTGTTCCATGTAATCAAGTTTTCAAGGCAATTATTAAAACCAAATCAAGCAGACTCCACAGTTTTTTCCCGCTAAAATTTACAAAACAGAAAGAAAAAACTGTAAACATTCTTCTCCAGACTGTAACACAATACATGCTGCATGTGTTTTCATCCTGTCAGATGTTAAAAAGGAAGCTGCTTATTGAAGCCATCACCATTCTCCACAAAGGTATTTTATGATACGTAGACTGAGGCTTCCTTGCTGCTAACACTGTAAATGCAAGTGCTACTCTCAGCTCTGAGCCATAGCAAATTAAATAGGATATAAGTAGTTAGATTGCCATGAAATGTCCTTGAAGAACTGTATAGAGCTATCTCTCTGAAAAGCTCTGTAGTGAATGCAGCACCAGGACATTAACTTTTATTGATCAGCAGCCACAGAGGTGAGAAGAGCTGGGTATTTTTTTCTATCACAGAATTCAAACAATCTCACAAGGTTTACTGCCTCTTGGTTCTGTTATTCCTGCTGACATTAACTGTGTCTTTTGATATTGATCAAATGAGTATAAGAACTCTGAATGCTGTAAATTAGTTCTGGATTAGTTTGCTAACCCAATTAATAGCTGGAGTTTTTAGCTGGAAATTGTTTAGATAAGCTTCTTGATTTTCTAATTTATTGCTTTAAAATTAACTCTCTTTCTGTATGGAGTCAAATTATGTTAGATTCACTTGTGGGATAGAAAAGAAGAAATTACGTCACCCGAAGTCTTGGAAGTAGAAATGCCATCAAATTTGCCTGTATGAAATTAGCTTAGGATAAATTAAAGACATAATCAATGATCTGGAATGGAGTCTTTAGCTGAACCTATAAGAATTAAACTATTTTTAATCCAGTATCTGTATATATCTCATTGGCAGGGAATAACACCACATGCTTAGGGAATAATTTCCAGAAGATGTAGTGCCCTGTAGCAATGAATAATCACAGTATCAAATTTTTTTTGAGCGTGTTTTATTCTGTAACACTATTGTAGCTTAAAGACAAAAGCCAAACAAAGGTAAAACATTCTAATAAAATCTGTCTTTAATTAGACATAGGATGAGACTGTATTAAAAAAATTGAGTTTAAAATCTTGAGTACTTTATGTTAGAAAATAAAATTTCCCAGGGGTCTGTATTTAATTATACACGGTTTTTCTGTTATTTTCTTATATTTCATTTATATGTTAAGATGAGCATATAAATCATACGTGTAAAACATCAGCAGCAACTTTTATATATAAATACTCTGTACATGTAGAAAAAATCTTGTCTACATACCCACAATATCTGTTGTTGACCAGTTGAAATCTGTTTGGTTCCTAATGGATATCACAGTACAGGGGCATGGGTTAGGGCATGAGTTGGACTTGGTGATCTTGAAAGTCTCTTCCAACCTGGTGGTTCTGTGATCCTGTGATTCTGTGAAGTAATGAGATGGTATATGTTCAAAGTGAAATGGCAACTCCATTTGAAATCAGTATGAGTTCTGTAGTGCAAAGAATAGAATTTAACATTTGAAACTTTTATCCAAGATTTTACATAAAACCTTGACAGTTTTAACAAGAATTTTCTCCAAAATATGAAACTAATGAGGATGTGGCTTCAAATTTTGTCTTCAAATCATCCTTTAAAGATTTTTTTAAGTCTGTCACTTGTGTATAATTGCATTGCTACAGTAATAATATATTACTCAAGTTATTTATGTTATTATTTGTGATTTTGGCTTATATTGATTTTTTAGTGTAATTTCACCTTATTTTGGAATTATTCATAGTAGTAGACAAACGAATAATTATATTTTATGTCTAACTCCTAAATACAGGCTTAAATTTCTGTTGAAATATATACAATAGGGACACCTGAATATTTTCTTTTAGAAGTTTCCACACCTTTGACACAGGACAAGATTCCTAAAACTTTTGCAAAAATTAAGTTTCATATGAGTTTGGAATGAGCATACAGACGCTGAGGGAAGAAAATATTAGACTACTGAGAAACAAAAATGTTTACCAATCATAAAAATCTGCACAATTACTGGCTTTGACAAGAAATGAAGATATTAACATGCTTAACCAAAGAAGTACAAAAATGTGACTTTTTGTGTTCCTGTTGAACAGCAAGTAATCTGCTTTAAGAGGTATTTTTTTTTTCTCTAGAGATATAAATACCTGTTTTTCAAATTATGTAGTCCATGAACCCCTGAAATTCTCACTATAACTTCTACATCTAAACTGCTGAATATTTACTACATAGAAAACTTGAATACAAATATAGAAAATGTTTTTCATTTTCTTTTTTTTGCTATTAAATGCTTTATTCTCCTTAAAGATTGACTAATGCTGAATTTTTTTCTTGCATTTAGAAGAAAGGCACACTTTAGAATAAGTTAGCAAACCGTTTTCAATTCTACATCTCATCACTCTTCAGTTGCTTCTTCAGCAACACTGAAAATGCTACCTGGGAAGAGGAAGAAAAAGTAAATTCATTTTTCACAATGTACCGAATGTAGTTTCATTTGCTAATTTTGATTCAAATATCACAGGTTCATCATCATTTCATCATACTATTAGTAGTTATATCTGCCTAAAACTTTAAATTTTCAGTAGATAATTATCAAGACTTCTTTATTTACAAAATATTAGGGTGGAAAAATTGTGTTTAAAAATAATTTTAAAAAAATATTAGAAAGATATATTACTGTGTTACACACACTTTTATTGTGCTCCAATGAAGATTCAATAAATCTCACTCATAGCAATTTCTTACTTTCTGATGTTCATAATACCAGAAAGAAACACGATGAGGTTTGACTGAATTTAGGGGAAAAAAAAAAAAAAAAGCAAAATAATTAATGACTTGATGAAACTGATAGTGACAAATTTAAAAAGTTCATTTTGAAAAGCTTGGATAAATATTTACAGTATGCAGGAAACAGTTTTTCATATGCTTTTGGTATGTGAACACCAAATCAACTGGAAATTCTCCTTTTACTACTAGTAAACTTTCTCTTTTATGGATCCTACATGCAGCACACGATGAAGGGAAAATAGTGTCCCACTGCTTCTCTCATTTTAAAGTAAGTGTAATAAAGGTGTATAAATGAGATCTGGACAATGTTAGAACAGTACCTCCTCTCTGTATACAATTTAGAGATTGTTTTATTTATTTTTGTCTTGCTTTTGTCCTGGAAAAAAATTCCCTAAAATAAACATAATTATCCTGTAGGGGATGTAAGAAATTATTTTAGGTTTATAGCTCCTTTTGCCCAGATAACCGTCATTATCTCAGCCAAATTACTTGGGAGGCAGTATTTTTTGTTGTTTCTGCTAAATTTATCATCACAGATATAGTAGCAGACAATCTAGAAAAAAATAAGGATTGTCAACATCCAAAATAAAGTACTGTAAAGAGCAACACTATGTTTTATAAGATTTAGGTTGCATGTTAGTAAGAAGTTCTTTACTGTGAGGGTGGTGAGGCAGTGAAGAGGTTTCCCAGAGAAGTTGTGCATGCCCCATCCCTGGAAGTGTTCAAGGCCAGTTTTGATGGGGCTCTGAGCAATCTGGGCTAGTGGAAGCTGTCCCTGCCAATGGCGGGGGGGTTGGAATGAGATGTTCTTTGAGGTCCTACCAATCAAAACAAAACAATTCTATGATTTTATGCATTGGAGATATTATACAATTTTTTTTTTAAATGGTCTTTTGAATTCATACTACTCAGGTGCTGAACCTTGTGGAAATTCTCAGAGACAGAAATTAAATTACAGACTCTGAAATATTTTGGCATTTGACATATTCCATGTTTCTATGCTAAATTTGGAATATAGGAGATTATGTAGATAAGCTTGTTTGCTTTTTCATTAGGTCTGAGAGTTTTCTTTGTGAATGAACGAAAAGGTCGATATTAGCACATCAAATGAGCATTGATTAATTGGTAAACTGTGGGAAAAAATCCAGCCTTTTTATTTATCATTGTGTCTTTCAAAGAAAGTAACTTCTTTTTTGTCACAGAATAGTGTGATATATTAAACATTTGTTCCGCTTTCTGAGTTGTACAGTGATCCTAATGTTTTTGCAATTCTATCTGACTATAAAAATTGTATGACTCTAGATATATTCTCTGCCATCAATTCTGTGTGAGCTTTATTTCTCTGGATTAGTTCTCTCTGGTTCACATACTGGTTTGCATAGTTTAATTTTGACTTCAGTCTTACATCATAGAGCAGATCAAAGTATGTCTACCTCAATTTTTAATTATGCATGTTGAAGACAACAGGACATCCTCAAAATCTCATTTTTTCCCATGTTTTCTTTGTGATGTTCTGCAGTGAGTTTAAGTTGCTAACTATTGGTAGCTGGCCAAAAATATACTGACTGTATGTTAGTGTGTTTTTTTCAGATCTGCTTTTAGAAAATTGCCTCATGATGCTCTTTGCCCTTCACTTGAAGACTGCTCTGACTTTTCTGTCTTTCTCCTGAGGAGAAGCAAAATGTGCTTTCTCAGATTATGTTAACGTGCTCACATCCACACCCACAAAGGAGCCCTAAGGAACTGTAGCGACCAGGAGTGCTACAAACAGGGTGGATAAACAGAGCACGTCATGTTGTCCAGGGTCTGGGGTGACAGTTCCCATGGTAGTTTGGGTGGGAAGGCAATAACCTGGAAAATGTCCTGTTTCCAAAGATATCGCTTTGGTGGGCTGATAGGGGGCACCATGTGCTGGTTTTGGTGTTGAATTATGCTAAAACTCAATCTGGCTCAGCAATCCCAAATCGACGTCCTGATAGTGAGGCAAAGATTTGGCAGATAAGCTGCTAAATTGACCTGGAGACATGACTAGCAGTCAATCACTTTGTAGTGTTAAAGTCCAGTCCGCTTCATATGGCCAGATTCTTACAACATAGTCCTTCTTGAAATGTGTGAAGATTCCTCCCTTGGGTAAGGGGACACCCAACAACTCCTCGAGGTTGAGAGAAAGAGACCTGCCCACAGGAGCTGGTATGGGTGAGTTACATCAATCTCTACTTAATAGTTGTTTCTTCTTGCTAGCTTTAATATAATTGCTTTAATATAATTGCTTTGATATAGTGCACTATGCTACCCTATCCTACACTAGCAGTAGTTTTAGATTTTATATTGTGTAAAAATAAAATTCTGGTTAAGACTTTTTTCATCTAATCATGACGTGTGCTGCTCACCAGCAGCTAAAAGCAAAGAAGCCACTGAGAGGCTACCAAAGTCCCATACGATGATGCTTTTACTATAATGTAGAATTCAATTTCTTGCCTTTTATCAAGGTCTACTGTGTATTTCTATAATTTACTTCCAAATTAAAGTACTTATGAGGTATATTTTCTGTTCAAACCAGAACACAAAACCCACACATAAAAAAGATATCTCAACTTGCTTAACTCCTTTAATTTATATTCCTCTGTAACTCTAGCATCAGCACAAAACTGGTGACAGAATAAATAAAAATAAATAAATAAATAAGGATGAAAGGTTTGATAGCATTTGCATTTTCTTTTAGACTTGCAAAGCCCCATAAATGCGTTGGCTGTAATATTTATAAAATTGATGTTACAGCAAAATGCAACACAAAGAGGATTACTGTTCCAACAGAGTTTTGTAGCTGATAGGGCTCCAGCTGCCTGAGGCTTCCACTGAACCATCCAGTGTGTTATAAGTGGTAGGATCATCCTTATTTTTTTGTAGGCAAACAACAGCACAATAAAAAAAAAGTTCAAAATTGTGTATCACTATTACCCATGAAGTCTGATGGAAATCATGTGGACAATCATGGTCATTGCAGTCAGTCACTCAGCAACACTTGACGCTACTATTGATTTTCATTTCATAAGCCCATAGCTGGAGAGTCTCAATATTTTTCACCTTTCTAACTTAGCACATGTAACGACAAAATGCTGATGGATCATCTTCAGCTGCAGACCATCCCTTTTTACTGTGTGGCAATAAAAAAAACCAGCTAGAGGACAGACTGGGATAAATTTTTTTTTCAGGGTTTGTTTGTTTAGCTTTTTATATTTTGGGTTTAGAGTTGTGAGCAGTCAAGAAATATTCCAAGTGAATATGGACAGAGAAGATGACTAGAAAATGTGGATGACACACTAAGATGTGAGGAGGGCAGAACGCACCACCCTTTTTTCATGATAGATCTATAAATCAAGAAGTAATCACTGGTGATTGTGCCAGGTAACATATTATATATTACTGACCACAACTGTTCATGATTTCTCACTATGTAAAATTAACTTCTGTTTAAAGGCTATGAGGGATAGGGAACCTATCCAACTCCAAGCTTTCAGATTAATTGCCATGATGGTAATGAGGATCCAACTATTAGGGCTTCCCTTCCCTTCCCTTCCC
>VZRR01002567.1:0-108689 GCA_013398015.1 Oreocharis arfaki
TCCAAAACAAAACAAGTCTGAAAGTTTATCAGTGATGTAGCCCTGTGCAAAATATTCTGCCTTGTGGGGGAGTTACACTCCTGCTTCACCTCTCGCAACGATACAGGTCCCTGATGTTCTCTACTTGTCCCCATTCCACCTGTCGATATTATTCTGAAAGCTGAGCAGATGCAAAAGCAATCAGTTCTTAAAGTCTATATCATACCTTCTTTTGCACAATAAACAGCATTTTTGATGTAGGCAAAAAGAGCAAGAACAAAACAAACCTTTCATCTTCTTCCATGAAAGCCACATTAAAATTTTTTTTATGTCCCTTTTCTTTTTTTTTCCTCCTCAGTCCCTGGAGCATCAGCACAGTGTTTTCTTCATAAACAGATCTCAAACTTGAAAATGTCACTGTTAACAATGAATTATCCCAGATGTACAGAGAGCACTGTGGTCATCAATAGTTCTTTCTGTAAGCCCTCAAGGCTCTGAACTGCTAATAAAAAGGAAAGCAGGGGGAGAAAAAGATTACACAGTAAATAAATCTGACTAGTACTATGAGTTTAATTGTTGGCTGGCACAATTAACTGAATGAAACAATGCCTCAGGCCTGGAATGGTCTGCCATACAGTCCACTCTCACCCTGCTGTATTTCTCTGGCTGTAGCTAACAGTTACAATAACCACTGAATCATAGGTGACAGTGTCTAATAGATTTGTTAGCCTGAACAATTTTTCTTCCAACGTAAACACAGAAAATCCAGTTCACTTTAGAATGACAAAAAACCTCACAGTTTTGAAGTTTATAGCATTTCCAGTTAAATATTAACAAGCATTGTAACCAGCTTGAGCAACACGATGAATGAGAAAATATTAATATGAATGTCTGTGGTTTAGATATATTATTGAAGATTCAGCTCAAATTGCTTGTGGAGTTCAAGAATATTTTTAAATATAGAGACTATATTTCACAACTCTCTTCCCTTAAACCATTTACTTTTTTAAACACAGATCATCAAAACACTTTAAATAGTCCAAAATAGCAGCTTTGAAATAATTCAAACCGTTTTACTTAATACAGTGTCTTGCTCCTCGAGACAGTAGGGAATTTCAATAATTCTGTTGATAAATAATGCCCCACAGTGTCTTAACAGGGGATGTGAAAGTGCTCTGTAACAGAATAAATATTACTATTCCCTTTTAACAGATAGAGAAACTGAGGCAAAGTGCCTTGCCAGGGAGAGTGCCTTGTTCAATAAGCAGATACAGGAAAAGGAAACCCCTGAATTTCAGTCCAGGAAATGACCATAGATATCAAAAAGACGGCTGCCCGAGGCAGTTCATTTGAAAGAAAACATTAAATTCAGAAATGAAAATTCTTGCTCTGCAGTGGAAAAAGAATATTATGTGTCTGGAAAGCTGGAAAGCTTTCTGGCTGGGAAGCTGCCCGGGTAAAAGGACCTGAGGGTGCTGGTCAACAGTGGCTGACCCTGAGCTAGAATGTGCCCAAGTGGCCAAGAAGGCCAATGGCATCCTGGCCTGTACCAGCAATAGTGTGGCCAGCAGGACCAGGACAGTGACCGTCCCCCTGTACTCAGCACTGGTGAGGCCACACCTCAAATCCCGTGTCCCTCACTGCAACAAAGACATTGAGGAGCTGGAGGGTGTCCAGAGAAGGGCAATGGAGCTGGGGAAGGGTCTGGAGCACAAGTCCTATGAGGAGGAGCTGAGGGTGTTTATCCTGGAGAAAAGGAGGCTCAGGGGGGAACTTAGCACTCTTCTACAACTCTCTGAAAGGAGGGTGTAGCCCGTTAGGGGACAGTCTCTTCTTCTAGGTACCAAGCGATAGGGCAAGAGGAAACAGCCTTAAGTCGCACCAGGTGAGGTTTAGATTTGATGTTATGAAAAATTTCTTCATTAAGTAAGTGGTAAACCATTTAACAGGCTGCCAGGGAAGTGGTGGGGTCACCATCCGTGAAAGTTTACAAAAAATGTCAGGCTATGGCACTTGAGATACTGTTTAATTGGTGAACATGGTGGTGCTATGGCAGTTGGACTTGATAATCTTAAAGGCACTTTCAGACCTCAATGATTCTATGATTCTATGCAGGAAGAAGTCCATTTACCTGCACGGAGACTCTTTCCCCACTGCAAACAGGAAATCAAAACAAAGTTGGACTTCAGGCATAAACAACAATAGAATGGCAGCAGAATTTTAGGAATAAATTTAGAAAGAAAAAAAATACAGAAAGATACACAAACTCAAGTAAAAACTCTCTGTAAGTACATTTTCAGTAATAAACCAAGAAACAGTTGTTTCAATGACTACAGTACAATGAATCCATCACTACAAAGGAGAAGGATCTGATGCATTAGTCTTCTGTTAAAAAGTTAAATGTGGTCAGACATTTAACAAAAGCAGAAAGGATGGATAAATTTAGCAGTTCTTAGAAACACAGGTGCTTTCAGATGTGCTGGAGCCAATGATCTCATCTCTTTAGTGTTCAGAGAACCACTCTGAGATCTCATAGAAAACAAGCAAATTTCTGGAAGACTGAAAAAAAAAAGGCAAAATAAAGTGGCAGTCTTTAAAGTGGGAGAAAAGGAAGAATATGGAATCTTTAAGTCCCAGGAAAGCACTATCATAAATAAACTCTTTGTAAATACTTAGATGAGAACAGAGAGACAATTTTTTTCTTTTACTGACTGGGAATTTCCTGCTGCATAGAGGGAAAAAACAACAGATAACCTGTATCTTCATTCTAGCCTGACCCTCTTGCTATTTGATGGACTGTTCTCAGAAGGAAGCTTAGGAAAGGTCGCCAAATTTGGTATAAAGGTGTCAGGAAAGCCATATTCAAAGAGTAGCTATCAAGGGTATGCCTTTAAAATGGAATTATGTATGAGGTGGAATTCCTGAGGAGTTTATCTTTAGCCTAACACATTTACGTATCTGCTCAAACGAATACAGACTGTGTTTATTAAATACACAGATGATTCCAAGCTGCAAACACATCAGAAAACAGGACTGAAATTCCAAAGGGAGAAATTGTTTGGAAAAAAAAATCCCAATTGCAATTTAATGAGAACAATTAGAGGGCATAAATATAACCAACCAAATAAAAACAGATTGGAGAAAAGATGTCTTTGGTAACCAATAACCCAGAAAGAGATGTGAGATTCTGGTGGATCAACACTGTCTCTATATTTGTGCAGGGTGTAGGGAAATACCTACACTCTAATATGTGCTATGCAACATACATGAGTTATCACTTCCACTACACTCACTGCTGATAAAGTCTCTAATAAAACCTTGTGTTCAGTTCTAAGTATTGACCATCAGGAGATGTGTGAATTAGAGACTGCTGAGGGGAAAGCACAAAGTTATTAGTGGTCTGGAACTCATAATCTATATGGAAATATTGACGGAATAGTGATTTTTTTTTGTCTAGAGTAGAAAAGACTGACAGATTACATCATAAATGTTCTCAAGGCCTTAAAGTCCTGCAAATGGACATGATATTCATGATACATAGGATGTAAAATTAAGGCTGAAACTGCAACCCGAAAAAAATAAGTTTAGACACTTCAATAGGTCAGTGGGGATAGCGGAGCACTGGAGCAGATTTCCTGGCAAGTTTTGGAACCCCAACAATCTGACCATTCTGAGAAAAAAATTACACTAGCAGTCCTCAGAATGACACAGAACAGCTGACCACACCTTGAGGCAGGTGGATGTACTAGTGATTTTCTGCAATTCTTTTAAAGCGTTATTTTTTCGTGACAAGGGAAAAGTCTTATTAAGAATAAGCTTGCAAAGGCACCTAACTTTAATGGGAATTTTTGAGAATCCAGTTCAGTATGCAAAAAATCTGATTGTGAGCTTTTCTTCTTCATCTCATAAGACAAGGATTTCATTATAGGTATTACCACCAATAACTACCAAAAAAAAAAAAGGCTTTGGAGATGTTTTCTTCAGATATTCGTACAAGGATAATTAGTTCCTGTATAGCCTCTGCAACTACTGGGACGGACAATGAATATCTGGCTGTTGATTACCCTTCCCAAAGAGCACAGGTGTACCCTTGAAATTACATCCTTGTTGAACCTAGAAAAGCAACAGTTGTGTTTGCAGCATTGCAAGTTCTCTTAGAATAATCCTGGTTGTGATAACAAAGAGATCTTTTGGCTCCTGTGTCAAGACCTCCATGTGAAGTCTCCTTAGATATTAGACCTCATGAATTTTTTAGTGACAAGAAGCTAATGGCTCCTGAGACCTGTAAAATTAAAATCTATTGGAAAATGCAGAGTCTGGAGCAGATGCTGATCACATACTTCTCCTCTTATTTGCTCCCAGTTGAGACTTCACACCTCAAACAAGGCTCTTGCTGTTCTGCTGTCATTGTGCCTTGATTTAGTCAGTCACAATAATATCCTTTCTTTTCATGCCTATCTATTTTCAGCTCCCTACACAATTTCTGAGCTTATTTGCAATAAGAGAAGGCTGTAAATTTAAAAATTCTCCATTCCTGGGGTGTCTTGTACTGCTCTGGCTACATAAAGAGGCTGAGTGCTTTGTGTTCACAGGGAGAGCCAACAGCAATCAGCCACATGGAGATATTTTTATTATCATTCTCTTCCAATATCTGTGTATGAGTATCATACAGCACAGATGTAGGTCTAAAAATAAGTATTCCTGCCTGAAAATCTTTCTCATTGATAATCACGTATGGCTTGCATTTGAGGATTGTTTTTCCCCTTCTTTTTTCCCTTAAAGTAGAACTGAAGGGTGAGATTCAGTGCCAGGAACGGAAATTGGGCCAAATCCCATTTCTCATGCTAGAACATATGCTTAAACTGAGAAGAAATACCACAGAACACTGACAGTTTTAACCTCACCTGACAATATTCTCTTGCCATATGCATAAGGACTATACACCCAAGAAGTGGTTAAAAGCCTGATAAATTTAGGATGACTAGTGTAAGCAATCTTGGAGGTCAATATCCTACACACTTTGAACCACACAAATGTGTCAAAATTTGAGTGATATGTTTACCTAGACAACCCTTCAGGCAAGGAGAAGAAATGCAAGCTACAAAGCACAGGATAGATTTAGATTTAGATTTAATATTAGTGAAATATGTGCCTGCTGCAGGAATGCTGTATGATTAATGAATGAATGAATGCACAGGAAATATGGAGAAAGATTTTCATGTTTTGTGTTCGCCTGTTGTCTCCTTCTGCTGTTTGTTTAAGATCCTTCTTCTGCTTTATTTGTTGATGTAATTTCTTAAAAAAAACCACCAAATGGAGCTGCACTTTAGTGTCCAGAAATCACTGATAGACCAGCTGGGGAAAGCTGGAGCCAGTGGCCAAGAAGATATAAAGCCTTCAGGTGTCTGTGAAGGTGAGTTCACTACAAAACTTTTGTCTTTCCTACTGTTGTAGACAGACAAAATTCATCAGGTAGTTTGGACACAGAAAATACCTATTTCTCTTTGTTGGCTGTAAGGAGACACAAGGTCCATAGCTCAGGTGGAAGTACCTTACAAACCTCCTTCTTTGAAGACCATCTGGAGGGCAGAGAAATACTTGAGGAACTGGATTTTCTGAAGATTGGAAGTGGAGGATTACAAAGTGCTTTAATTTATGTAGGAAAAATATAAAGGAGTATGATCTCATGGTAACTTCAAAATTCTGTTAATGGGAAAGGAGAAAAAAAATCTGTATGTAAAGCCAAGAACTTGTTGCTACTATAATTGAAATCTTAATAAGCTAATCAAAGAGTTATTATTAGTCTATCTCGATGTATTAAAAAAAATTAAAAAGTGAAACAAATTAAAGAATACCACTACACAGAAAAGGTCTCAACAAAAATAATAGACCAGCTAAGATGATTTTTAAAAGCACATTCCCTATCCCCTACCCTTTCTCCTGGTATTATGTTCACCTTTTCACTGTCATGCAGGCCCTGGAATTCACGGCTTCCATCTGGCCAGGGAAGGGGAGATGGGTGTAGAGCATCTCAAGTCCTTCACTGTGAGGACGATGATGCTACTGGAGATGACTTCTTTCTGCTTGGGATTTGCTTGGGGTGTTCTTTGTTTGCTAGCACATATTTACACTTTGCTTTTTCTTTTTGGTTAGCCTGTCTATGCTACATGCAAATTTCATACATAAACACCATTTTACAGATGTTGTATATTTATTTGCTGTTCTCTCTGTTATTTCTTAATCCACTTTATCTACCAAGATCTGAATTCCTTTAACTGACCATTCTGATCTGTTTACTAACTTGGGGTTTCCATGTATGTCTGTACCCCATGTAGCTAAAACGGGTTAGAACAAAGCTGCAGTGAGGTCAGGACAAGTCCAGAACGACCAGTCCCAACAAGGCTTCAACCCCATGGCCTCAAAAACTCAATGCAAGGATTGTGATCTTTTATTAAGAAGGGCAACACCATATTGCTTGGCTGTAGGGCTACATATTCTAAAAGCCCTGCTTTTCAAAAAGTCCTGCCTGCTGCTTAAGCCAACTTGATGGCAAGTTATATACGATCTCTCTTAATTATGCTCATTTTAAAAGGGTCCCCTTTTTCTTACTGTACAGACAGCACAAGCATGGTACATTCTAAATGCATCATCTGCTCTCACATTTAGGCAGTTTGCGTTCCTTCCAAATGAGCTGTAACATGAATCACTCATTATTGAGAACAGACAGCTAGAGATCCAGTTTTATAGACATCCATTCTAGTAGGAGCTGACAGTAATGACCTTAGAATTCTCTGCACAACCTGCAGAATCAGATTTGGCATGCAAATAAATATTGTAGTATAACAAGGTCAACTTCTATGTTTCTGGAAAGATGAAGGGATAGGGAGAGATCTTAGGAAATGAGTGACAGCACGAACACACTGACACACCAACCAGTGGGAAGTTCTGTGGTAGTTACTGGTGGATAGTTTTCCTCACTGCAATTACAGACATGTTTAAAAGCATAGACTTGAATTCAAAGAACGCTAGTTTCCTAATGCTGAGAGTTTCTCCCCAATCTTTCTAGTATCAGATCCCTAGAGAAAGTGAAACCACTACAAAACCAATATCACTTCAGGTCAAATAGCTCTCTGCTGGCTGAACTTGGACTGTAGGGTTCCTTCCTTGGGCGTTCTGTCTGCCCCTAAAAGTAGGCACTTGAGCATTTAAGTGCTCCAGTCAGTATGTGCTAACAAGCTCAACACTAAGATGGACTGTGAAGACCCCAGAATCCAACCTCCGGCAGAATTTTCCACTTCTCACTACAGTGAAGTTACAGGATTTGATTTAAAAATACATATATATTAAAAAAAAAAATCATTACCAAATTTTCATTGATCACTTACGTCAACACGATCAGTAGAAATTTAAATTTGCTGGATCTGTGTAGTACTAAACACTGACTGATAACAAAGAGATCACCAGTGACTGCAGTCCAACAGTCTGCATATTTGTCAGATGTTACCTCTTCCTCACAGCTATTTCAAAGAGCAAACTCATGTATAATGTGCTGCAATAAATCACCCTTTTAGCACCTACCAATGCTGCCTTCTTATATTCATTCTATCCTGAAAAAAACAAATTGCCTTCACTGATGCTATAGAATGTATTCTTAGAAATTTGTTTTCTCATTTCAAAGCTTTCCAATAGAATGTGCCTTCTTATAAAACTGTCTCCTAGCTTGAATTTACTTCTTGGATTTGTACATGAACGTCAGAGAAATTTGACCATTGCTCTTTAGTCAGATAATTTTGGCATGGATGTTTGAAAATGACTTGGAAACAAAAAAGAAAAAAGAGAGATATTGAGTCGAAGTACTCAAAGGGAAAACAAATTCTATCAAGGTTATCACATCAGTATTGGTACAGTATTTATCAAAGTCGTGTCCAGCTCCTTGATTTTAAATATTTCGCTAGAGAAACTGCAGCTGTCACATCCTGTCTGTCAGGATCCCTACTGTGAGTACAGTTACTACAGCAGTGTTGTAGAGTTTGAGGATGATTTAGTGTATTAATATATGTCATGAAATGTCGAATTGTAGGTTCCTGTGCCTGAAATCAAGAACTGCAGCCAGGCTTTTCATGGGGGAAAAAAAAAAAACAACAATTAAATATTCAAATTCAAAAGCACAGAAGAAGAAATGTAGGGAAAAGAAAAATTTTGAGAAGAAAAACGTGAGAAGAAGCTGTCTCCCCAAATGGAAAATTAAATTATTCAGATCTATGAGGCAGTTGAATCACTGGAAAGAAAAGAGAATGAAAAAGAATTTTAATAGATTTTAAAGTCTTGGACGTTTATACAACACTTTGCCATCATTTGCAATCTTCTGCTGTCATTTCAAACACACTTGGCCTTATTTCTTTAAGTCAACAAAGCACCAGAACTCACAAAGGTTAATGCAATCCCTGAGCAAAATTTATATGCAGTATTGTGGAGGAGGCTGACAAAGTGAAGAAGGGGTTGAGATTTTGCAGTGACTGACAAGCTGGAGAATTAAAGAATTTGACCATGTTGTGCACTATATAAATAGATGGAGAACATTTATTCTAGCTTTTTAGGCTATAATCGGCATACCTGAATGAGGATCTCCTTTGTATCATTTTAAACCTGTAAATCTAAAACCTGACTATCACAATTAGGAACTATTTTACCTGTACCGTATGTAATGTATGGTGTAGCAGACCCACAGACACAAGTTCACCAGTTCATAATCTCAATCTGATTTCCAGAGCAATAAATATAAGACACAGGTTGTTTGACACCACAGTTTTTGTGGGATTTGTTTTGTGGATTTTGTTTTGCAGGGGGAAGAAACTTAGAAATCAGCAGAAGGGGCCAAGAGAGATATGAATTGTTCTAGAAGCCTATTTCTTGATTTCCTTTTTCTCAAACACCATAGTTTCTCCAGTTTCTGCAGTTTATCATTATTCTTTCAGCAGGTGACCAGAGGGCACCAATCATGTGATCAATATGCAGGCATTCCCTACCTTTTAAAGAGTTTAATACCTTTCCTTATGCAAGAGCAAGGTGTACTTAAGGGAACTAAATTGGGAGGAATCCTAGCACAACTTGTTGTAAGACCATCCACCTGTCCATCACGTAGAGGGAGATGCCTGTCTCATGGTCATGGGATCAATACAACTCCAGCAGCAGGATGAAGCTGATGGATGCTGCTGCCAAACTGACTGTGCTCTCCTCAGGTAAGTGAATGTAATCACAGAACGTGATAGTAGGTGCTCCCAGCTGCTCATAGCTTCCTGAACTGAAAGATACCTTCCTGGCCATGTGCTGGAGAAGCAATTTAAGTTTGTATTCTTCTGGAGCCTCTGAAAAGCTTTTGATACCTAGCTAGATTGCCTAGTACAGAATGAAAAATCTCTTTAGCAGCAGCAGTTTGAAATACCGATCTCAAGACACATTAAAATCACTATACAGTATACAGTAATACAGTATTTCTGTTGCTATGAGACATACAGCTGAAGCTCTTCAGAACGCTACATGCGGCAATCACAGTGTTCTTTACGCCTTAACTAGAATTGTGGGCATTTAAAGAATCCTTTCTTATGGCTTTGGATTTCTAATGTTATATCTGTTTATTAGCATAACAATACATTTCCTTACAAAGCCATTAGCTCTACTAAAGAGGCACCTTTCATAATTATTAAAATAATCAGTAGCAATAATACTCTCAAGAAAAACAGGAATTTATATTATTATTTATAACAGCATTCAGAACAGTTTTTAAACCTCCTTTTTACATAAGTTCCATGCAAAGGTGTCCAATTTTTGTACTTTTTTTCTCCCAGCTTTCCAACTGTTAGTCTACATGGAGAATTTATTTTCTTAGTGCTTGCCTGAATCAGCTCTACCTTCACTTGAGGAAAGTACCATCTTTCTCTTCTGGCTTTGAGATCACCTAATTAGTATTCATATTCCTCAGCAATATCCCTACATGCCACAATGACATATTTTTGTAGGCATCCTACTGATCACAGAGAGGGGTGGTGTTTTCCAAAACTGACACACACTCTATATGTGGCTTTAACAGAAAGTCTGTGTTTCTGCCCATTTTATGCATAGGGAACTGGGGCAAAGAGGCAGTAAAACTTAAGTATGATCTTAAATGGCGTTTTGACATACCTATCCCATTTAAAGTTACTTTTGTGCCTAAAGAAGGGAGCACATACACCTTGATAAAGTAGCACAAGGTTAATATTAAACCAGATTTTACCAATTATTCCACAAACTATTCTTTACCTGTAGATCCCGAGCTGCTGACTTTACCGTGGTTCGCACAGGCCAGCAGATTGGTGATAGGGTCAAACTAAACTTATTTCAATAAACACTGTCTTGGGAACATGCTTACATAAGCTATTTCCCACGGCTCTTTACAGATTCCTAGTGTCATCCAGCTGTCTAGGGATCACACGTGGGTTGTCT
This sequence comes from Oreocharis arfaki, assembly GCA_013398015.1. Taxonomy (NCBI): domain Eukaryota; kingdom Metazoa; phylum Chordata; class Aves; order Passeriformes; family Paramythiidae; genus Oreocharis; species Oreocharis arfaki. Next base: position 10,459 of record VZRR01002567.1, read on the forward strand.
GCACCATCCCAAGTAAAATGAAGCAGCTGGAAATCCTCTTTAACAGTGTGTGTAACATTCAGCTGTCGCTATAGCTCACCTCTGAAAGAGCACAACTAGACAACGATAATAGTCCTGGTCCCTGGCTCTACGAACATCAAAAGCTAGATTTTCTTTGGCTGTTGGTTTTCTTACAGGCTTTTCACATCAACTGCTTCTCTTGTTATCTGCAAAGGACTAGCACCTCAAGCTCTATCTCAGTTATTAAAGACTTGGAAACCTACCTAGGATCTGGTTATTGCAGTAATAGACAGAACCTTAATTTCTGATGAAGATCTCCGTGTACAGCTGAAGAAAAGTGTGTTTTTAAAGAATTTCAAAATCTCTAAATTTTCTAAATCCCTGGTGTTCCTTTAAGAGTTTCATCCATCAGTTGTAGAAAAAATATTTTAATTTGGGGATTTTTGGGGGGGGAGGAGGATTATAAAATAATAGTTTTATTAGTTAGTTTGGACTTCTCTCCATTTCAGCTGAAAGTAAGTGTCTTTAAAAAAAAAAAAATCAATGGAAATAGGAAGCCAGAACACCATGAAACCCTAGATGCAGAAACTGATTGTTCCACTCATTCTAAATCTGCTCACATGGAATTTGACTGGGTGATGAGCTGAGCAACAGGACTGGCAAAAAGCTAAAGACATTTATTTAGCCTTTGCCATCCTAAGGCCTGAGCTCCTAACTGCCCCAGTTCAGACAGCTGTGTTAGGAAGGGGTCACCAAGTAGCAAGTCTGACAGTGGGTTCTTGATTTACTTGCTATTTTGCAGTGGTCTTAAAATGGCTCAGGCAAAATAGTAAGTGCTCCTCTAGGCTTCCTGCCCACTAAAGGTTAGTTTATAGTTTATGGTCTTGAACTATGAAATTTTTCAAGAGTGAAATAGTTGTGAGAGAAGTCTTGAAAATTCTCGCATTTTGCATGGTCTAGGGAATATTTATAAGTATTTAGGTAAGATTGCAGTCATTATCTCCCAGTCCTATGGAAACCCTTCTCCCTGCATTCTTGTCCAGGCTGTAGTCAAGGTGTTTCAGAAAGGTCGACTTGATTTTTATTGGTCTAAAAACAAAACAGGGATGCTTCTGACCTTATTTGGACCTCAATAAAGGAAAAGTTGAGGAGTCAGAGGTCAGAGGTGGACAGTGCTGATGGAAACACAAAATGAATATTATGCTTGTATTATTTCGTGGAAGTAGATAGAAGCCCAAACTACCTAATAAAATTATTATTTTATAATCCTCCTGCTCCCCCCCAAAAAAACCCAAATTTTTTTTTTCTCCAAATGATGGATGAAGCTTTTAAAGGAACAGTAGGAATTTAGAAAATTTAGAGATGGTGAAATGTTTTAAGTAATGGCAAATACTCCAGATTTTCCAAATGGTTCATTGCAAAAGCAATGCATTGATTGCATGACTGGGTGCACATACTTTGTCACTCCTTTGTAATAGATCCTGCTCAACTGAGCTGATAAAATCAGTCAATTAATCTGATTAATTAGCCCTTTCTTCTTGTTGGACAATGATTCTTAAACGCACTTTTATTTCTTATTTCATTAGTGCAAACTGTTCTTCACAAATAGCTCCCTGGCTCTATGCATCATTTACTCTGGATAAAACTGACAGTTGTCCAGCACAAGATCTGACCACCAGTCAAATTCCAGCAAAGTCAGGAGTCTTGTGCTGTACAGCTGGTCATTCAAAACACACCAGATTTTTCCTAACGTTTTTTCTGCTCCACACAATTTGGTTATAAATGTCAGCAAAGGATGACAAGTGTAAGAGATTCAATTTTTTTTAGTGCCCAAATTCATATGCAAACATGGCTATACACAGCAACAGCAGCTATTAACCAAATGGATGAATAAGAACACATTTACAATCATTTTTGTGAGCAGTTAGAGGAAAAATACTCAGTAAACATAACCAAAACTAGAATTCAAATGAATGGTACGTATTACTATTAAGTATTCACACATCTTCTATTAAAATTATCTGGAAGAATACTCATTGCTAATGAGTTATTTGAGACCACATGCATGCATCCGGTAAATGCCCCATTTTAAAAACTGACATATTTTGCCCACAAATAATAATCAATCCCTTTTTAATGTATCTTATAAATTTTGATAGTCTGGAGTTGTATTATTTATTAATAACATTATTAATAAAATATCCTGGCTATTTTAATAACATTAATAAAACATATAGAGGATTTATTAACAAGATTTTTTAAAGTCCCCACACATCTATTAAGCATCACCAATAACAATGCACAATTCTATTACATCCTGTTCTGCTCTAATTGATCCCTTTTTCAAGTTACCTGTAATTCAGAAATTTCTACTGAAATATCAATAGAATCAATTATTTACATGACATTACAAGACAGTTAGCAATATATTAGAAGTTGCTGGGTCTGTGAAATATCATGTCTCTTTATGTGTTATTTCCTCATAATATATTCTAATAATGCTAACCCAGCTTCCCTGTTGTAATAGAGACTGGCCCATTTCTATTATCCAGACAAAGATAGGAGGACCTCAAAACTCTATGCTTAACCATTTATCAACTAAAATGCATTCCTAGGGCAGCCAGGAACAAATTCAAAGGTCATTGACAGCTTTCTCGAATATATTTTGAAGGATAGTGAGTAAAAAAATGTTCTTCCCGAAACTGGAAGGGGTCATTAACTAAGACTTGTTTAATGACCGTTAACCACCATTAACTAACCATTAACTAACATGGTACATTATTCATTTGCCAGAAGCACTCTGCAGCACTCAAAATGAGAGAAGAGGAAAATACAAAGCAAAAATTCTCTCCTGAATTATACTCACAGCTGAATCCAGGACACAGTCTGTTATGTGCGTTGAAAAGATACACAATATTCTGAAAGTCTCACTAACCACAAAGGTTTTTATATTCACATTGGCCCTAGAAAAATCCCTATTAAGAGTTCTTTCATCTCAGAGCTTCTCCTCCCATAGAGGGCCTTAAATAAATATTCCTGTTGAGGAAGAAGTCTCAAGGTGAAGAACATTCATGGGTAGGAAGTTCCTCATTGAGATTTCTACAACTGCAGTATAAACCTAAGATCTCGACTTACAGTATGTTCTCCCCTACGATATCTACAGGAGTCACAAATTTGATTATTTAATCCAAACCAGACCTGAATTTGGCTGTAATCTCAGTTTGTAAACTGCACACTTTGGAATAAGGAGGTAAACAGAAACAATTGCACACAGACAGATCTCTAGCTCCTTCTCACAGCTCCTCTTTAGAAGTGAGAAATGTTGTGAAAGCTGAGGCTGAAAAGATCCATGCATTGCTCACCATAACAAACCTCTGGACCTGGATCTATGTTCACACACACCGACACACATGAGAGTCTGAAGAAGGCAGGTACAATGTAGCTGCTGTAAGGTAGGAGCAGCTTCCTTGTGGAAATGCTTGCCCAAGGAGAAGACCTTACAGTTGATCCCATTGTTAACTACATAATATAAGCAAGACTTTGGAAAAGTAAGGTCTGATGGCCTATGTCATTCCTGGTTACAATGGACATTCTTCTCTGGGAATATTATTCCAAGTCTACTCTTTTTCCCATGCATATTGAGATTTAAGGCACCTTGCTGTTCCAATGATTAGTGGTTCTTCCCTCCTCCTACAACAGAAACTTAAAAATACATCTCACAAATCCTGAAACACCAGCATTTAAAGATTAAAATTAAAGGATGTAATCAATTCAATACATGTACTTTCACTGCTTAATGCATCCTAACATATGTAATGGAGAAATTAAACTACAAATAAACAAGTAGCCGCCACAAATACGCAAAGAAAAATGGTGCATACATTAATTTTATTTCTTGTAGATGACTGAACTGTTATGTTATGGGAGGTTTGTTTCGCTTTCTACTGAGTATAGGATGTGTCACTGTAATACAGATGACACACTTAGCCAGCCAGCTTTACAAATTGGAATAATAGAGTGAGTTGGTTGAACAGGCCCAAAATACACAAACAGCTGCCAGTATTTTATCTGGATGGATGTTTGTCATCTAACTAATTGACCTGCGTGTAGATAAAATTTAAAGCCAGGGAAGTTTGGATATTCAGAATTTTTCACAATAAAGGTATTGGAGGTATGTTTAAAATACTGATGATTCCAAATCAAAGAAGTTTAATTGCAACTTTTAAACCTAAACTTTAGGTTTAATATATTAATAGAAAAATGTTCAACAAGTCCTACAGGAAAAAGGTGATCAATACCTCATTGTGGCAATTACGTCACAGTGGTATTGACTCCTGCCAAAAATCATTTACCTGTAATGAAAAAAAAATGCAAAATTTGTGTCAATGGAGCTGGAATTTAGATAGTATGGATGAATAGATATGGGTGAACAACTGTAAACACAACAGATTGCAGTTAAGACATCTCTTAAGGGATGTTCTTGAGGAAAGTTCTCTGGATCTGACTCATGTCTTCAATCTGCTCATAGAAAGTCAAGTTTTTTCCTTCATTTGGGCAGATTCCATTGCAGCAGTTTGAACATCCCCTTCCCCTTTCTTCCCCTCCCTAGACTGTCTGCACACCTGCCATCCCAACAGGAGTCAAATCCATGACTTTGTCAATTACCCCTGGAAATTATGTTTCACAGGGCCAGTGCTGGGACTGGCTCTGGCAATAAACTGCTCAATAGGACCATCTTCTCCAGTGAGCATATCATTCCCTCTTATCTCACCATCTGGCTTATCCATAGGGGTTGCCTCTGCTGTAAGGTAACCATAATGTCTGCCAACAAGAGATCAGAGACCTCAGTGTATGAGCTCCTTTCTTTCCTTAACAGATGCTTAGAGGACCCTTTACAGTTAAATTATACTGAAGCTAAAAGAAGAGCCTACAAACCATTGCCTCCATAATATTCGGGGTGAAGAACTGGCTCCATTTGATACAAGGTCTGTGACAGGTGAATATAATGCTAACACAGAAATACCAGCACAGCACACATGCAGAACCTGCCATGCTTGCCATGCCTCAGAATTCAGTGTTTTAGCTACAAAAAGGAATTAATTTAAATAACAGGCATAGGTGAGGGGTCTCAGACTTCCTCCTCTTCTGAAGACACGTCAGTTCTAACCTTGGTTTCTATGCTTTTATTCCTCTTGTTGCAAAAAGGACTTCACCCAAAGCCCACAAAAGCCAACATGAATTTTTATGTTGCTGTAAATGGACTTTGTATAAGAATCAAAGCAAAAACCACATCCCTGATCAAACCTCTCTGAGCACTACAAAGAGCAATTAGAATGCAGATAACACATTGCTGTTTCTAATTGTTCATTATCATAGCATTATAGATGTTATGGCTGTGGTTTTTTCTCTTTGTCTGCTGATGTTGCTGCATCAGTCAAATGTCCCTATAGCTAATTATACAGACATATTTCAATCTGATTAAAAACTCACATCAGTGTAATTGAAAAACATCAGTGGCAGTGTTCTGGAGGGAGACAACATTCCATGTATTTTTAATAGCTGGACGTGGGCCTTTCTTTTGCTGTAGTTAACTCGTATGTCCCAGGTAATTCTGACCCTGCCGAACTTCAACTGCCAAGGCTGTGTTGTTATGTGCCAGGTGACTTCCTGAGTCTCATTTTTCTGGAAGTGAGACAAGGTTCCATGCAGAAAACTGCTTGGGATTCTGTGATGAAAAAAATTATTTTAAAATAGATGCATGCAGCACTGAATTGAGGCTGTACTTGGAAACATAATCTTGACTTTGAAAGGAGTGACTTCGAACTCTTTTAATGCAGTTTGCCACCTGTGATTCTCTTATCTTGCTCTGCAGTGGCAAAGATCTCAAGGGCACAAAATCCTCTACTTGAACACTGCCCCGTGTATCTGTCTCATGACAGGAGGATCTGCAGGCTTCTCTGGTCTCTGCTGAAGGACCAGCTGAACCCACCTCGTCCTCTTGAAGCACTGGGTCTTGGATTAAAGGAGGATTTTGATAGCGGGTAAGAGCCAGCCAATATCACCTTCCGGGGATCCTATGTCAGACCACCCCGGGTATGTTGCGATCTTCCTAGAGCAAAGCATCCCGCCAGGGAAAGGCTTCTCCAGAAGTCTCAGCAACCCCCTAGGCGATGGGTAATTTTAGCAAGTGTAGCTACTTCTCTGCTACAAGTGATATCAGCTCTTCGTGAAGTCACCCAGGCGAACGCAGATGGAAAGACAGGAGCCTCATACGGCAGCTCCACAGAGGTGGCCTTTATTGTCTGCCCTCTGTGAAAAGGAGACCAGGAATACCAACTCCATAATGCAGGCGGAGAAGCGGGGGTTTATATGGGAAAGGCAGGGGGTGGGGTAGGAACCAACTAGCCAGCAGGGTACAGGTAAATACCATAAGGAAAACAAGGCATGTTGGGAACTCGCCATGACCCAGAAGAAGGTTGCTTATCTCTGGGTAGCTTCTTTCGAGCTCCAGGCTCTCTTCCTCCAAGAGAGTGCGGAGGGGTCGTGCACCAAGGGCTCATAGCTCTCCACAAGCCAACTCCACTTTACAGAGCTGCTAGTGACTGAAATTCCTTTAAAAATTCATTTTACAGAGCTGTTTCCTAAATCTTTAAATGTTCAACTGAGTGTTGGTAGTCTTATCTCCCATAGTTAATATGAATGACTGTCCCTTTTAATCAACCAAGCATTTATCACTGAAGATGTCTCGAATCAAGGAGAAAAGGCAGATTAATGACTCTGCCTATCTCTGGCTGTGTTAGTACCTCTTCAAAAGGAAGGGGAGTTATTCTCTGTATTTTTTAATTAATTGACACATTTACTACTATTAATTTAGCAAGTCATTATGCCATAAAGGCATTTGTCAATAACATCGTCAGTGAAGGCTGATAGAATATACTTAAAATGTAGCTATGAAGACACAGCCCGCAGATGCTTACAGAGCCTCTTGGGGGTGTCAAGGGGGAGGAGAAAGAAAGTTATCATTGCTGATGGTAGCGTGTAACATTCTTACGGAAACAAAGGATCAGGGCTTATTGCAATGTGTAATAGGTCTGGGAGTCATCTCACTTCCTTACTAAAATTCTGCTCAAAAGAAGCCCCCAGAAAGGGAAGCAAGAGGTATAAGAACACAGAATATCAAGATGTAAAAAATTACTGACATATCTGTGACTCTAACACCCACCTTCCATTCCTGTCACGTGTGTCACTCCCTTGATCTGATCTGTACAACCATTTCCTTTATCCCCCTCCTCTGTCACAGGGCTGTTTTGTCACTCACCAGAAGTGGGTCCATTACAATTACTGTCCAGAGCAGTTACTGGCTGTCTGACTTCTCTTTGAATGAGCTGGATAAATGTTGCCATTTGCAGCCATTTTGATGATAGCTGCTTTCTTTGCAGGAGTCTGGGGCTTCCAGGCTTCACTTTCCTTTTCCCATTCCCCAAATGATTCCTCCTGCAAAATTGCTCATGGTGTAACTGCCTGCCAGAAGAAAGAATATGAAATTGAATAGGTATTTTTTGCCTCTTGTGTTATGCCAAGCCCTTAAAGGAATGAGTAATGAGCCATAGCTGATGCCAGTCATTCATGACCATTGCCAGAAATGTAATGCAAATGTAACTGCAAAGAAGTGATATGCTTACTCTTGGATGCAAAATTATTTCGAGTTTTCCCCTCCTTATACATGGTTGAAAAAAAGAACTAGTGCTCCCACAGGAAAATAAGGAAACCCTTGAGAGGTGGGAAAAGCTCTGTAGAAAATTATGTCCAAAGCACCATTTCTATTTTTGTATCCCATCTGCAGAGATGGGTCAAAGGCAAGCAAAGAACATAAATCCTATGCAATCAAAGAACCTGTTAGGAAATGTCAGAGATTCCCCTAAGCTGCCAAGCTTGAGTGCAAGATCATGATACTTCTCTCTCTCTCTCTCTCTCCTCTCAGTGATATTCAGTGTTTTCCTTTAAGCCCCAGATTCAGAATTAAAAAGGCATTAAAAATTCTTTAGCAATGAAGAGCAACAATCTACATAACAGAACAGAAAGTTTTGAAAAAGCACCTGCAGCCTGAAAGTTCAAAACCACTGGATAAATTGAATCAACCTATCAAAACCAGAGCATTTGATTTTTTTTTTTTCATTTACTGATAAACTTTTAAGCCAAATCAAGACAGTGATCAAGGATTTACAGTGCTTCTTTTCCTTTCAGAGCAATATCTTGATGTCCTCCTGCAACCTTAGCAAACCACTACTGTCCACTTTTGCTACGATCTCCCGGTGCCCATTTCTCTGACATTCAAATCTAACTCAGCTTTTAAATCTTTCCTCCCTCTCTTCCTAGGATACCTCGCCCATCTCCCTTCATGAATCCAAATCTGAGCAAGCACACAGGTAGAGCAGAGTTCTTCCCCATACAAAAATTTCCTCACTTGTTTAAAAGAAGTTTTACCAAAGAAAAAAATGCCTATTCCTTTAAATGCAGTGAGGAGCTTCATGCCTGGTTGACAAGCTGCATGAATCCACATTTTTGTTGTTTGTGAGAGAAAAGAAGAATCTGTGTCACCACCCCAACTTGCAAGCCTTTTAGCTTAATCTATTTCTAAGACTACTTTTGCTCACCAGCATGTATATGCAGATGACCTAGCTATATCGAGGCTATAAACAACACCCTTGCGGCTGTTTATTTACCTAGAAGATAAATAAAAAACTCCTACAAAATGAAAGACTTATATCTCCCCTAGACAACATGAAAATCAGTGCATAGTGAGTAAATAGCTTGTCCAAATTTGCCCAAGAATTCTTGGGAGATGGATTCAAGTCCTCTACAGTCCCAGTCCAGCCTCCCTCAGAAATTCACAGTCAAATCAGTTCGGAAATGACGAAAAGAATTTCCAGCATTTTCTGCTAGTGAGTGAAAAGTAAAATTATTTCTTGTTCCTCCTACCAAAACAGCCATTTATATGGAAACTCAAAAGTCCCTCAGTGACTCAGTTTCTTTGTGGAGCTCTTTGACGCTTCTGCAAAAATTGGCACCATGAGGCACAGCCACAAGCACCACATACTCTGTGTAGTAGCCAAATTCGATGAGTAGGTCTGTCACTGCTCATGGGAAACATCAGCAGCAAACCTTTGGCTGACTTTTCCCACCCAGTGACCTGCATTATTGTTTCTGGATTCCTCCCTCTAAAGGCAAATCACATCCCCTCTACCATGAAACAAAAAGAGGTAAACAATACAGACAACTACTTAAGCTTTCATTCTCACTGCTTCTCGATGTGATGTCCTAACCTGATGATCATTTTTTGTCCCAGTCTGGTATCCATTCTTTCCCATCCCCACAGATGTGCTCATCCTGCAGGTCTTTAAGATTGATTTTCCCAAAACTATTTGAATATCTCCATCACCAGGAGGTCAGTGTTATATTTCTGACTGTACTTTTCTCCTTACTAGAAACGCAGCTGAGGGCTGTGCAAAACCTTATGCATTTATATGCAGATGACACTTCTATTTTCACTGAATGATGAGGTGTCCTCTCTTCCTAATTCCCTTTCCCCTGAAATGGCAAATGTGATGATCTGACTTAATGAGCACCTTTTCTTTCTTAAAGCTGGATTAAAAAAGTGTGGCATAGGCTTTGTGTTCCCTTCCCTGCCCAAAATATCTCCCTTGCAGAATATTAACCACTAAATTTTCGTGACTAAAAGATGTGTAACCCTTAGATGCAATTATTGATGTTTGTTACAGGTGTTCACAGGACCACTTGGATGTTGTGTCCGTCTTGTAGATTCCTTGATGCTATTTAAGAGACTTGGCTCTATCTGATCGAGTTGTAGGCTAAATTATAAGCCATCTGACCTGATTAAGGAGTAAAACTAGAAGCAGAAATTACTAGGTGTTATCTGTGGTCTTTGGACTATGAAGCACAACAATCCTAACACTCCACATTTAATTCAATTCTATAACATCCTATGCTGTCACTCAGCAGAAACAATCTTTCTGGACGTAAACAAGACCATTAGAAAAATGGTTTCACTCTTCCAATTTTCTTCATATCTAAAATCAACCCAATTTAAAAATGTGAAAGCCTGCATATAATATAACTGGTTTTAGTGCTTTCTGATTTATTTCCTGGGAATCTAGTGCCTTTTGCCTACACACAGACTTCTTTTTCGGGAGAAAAATCAATTTTGTGGTAGGGGAAAAAAGTGCCCCTCCTGTAAATTATTTTGGTAATCATTTAAAGGTCTTGCCCCTTTTGGTCTGAATATGATCCCATTAGATCATACAGACCATCAGCTACTGTGAATAAGCTTGGTTCTCCTGTGGCACTAAATGTAACAGCTCGGGAGTCAGAGAAGTTTTTGACATGGACTTTTCTAACAGGTAAAAAATTAAATTTATGGGTCTTCGCTTTCTGCTGAAAAGCAATGAAGGGCCTGGAAAACAGGTGAAGGTATACTGCTTAAAATGAAGCTGATGCTGTGATAATAAAAGGAAGAACTAGACCCAAGGCTGGTGCTGAGGTTTCAAAAAGGAAAAACAAATTCTGAGAATTTCTTCAGAGTTAGGAAATGACCCCTAACCCCAATTACGTTTAACAGCCACTGAATTTTGTCAAGATAATTGCATCCATGGTCTTCAGCATTTAGACTGTGCTGAATCATTTCCGATTGTCTTCTTGCTTTTCAGCATCTTGGTATTCTTTGGACATTATTCAAAAGTTTGTTAATTGCTTTCACTTTGTCAGATTCCCTTAATTCATCAAAATATGATTTTGAGGTGGGCACATGTCTCTTGAAATGGTCTATTTTTCTGGGCTTTTTTCTGCATTGAAATCAGTCTTTCTCATGTTTGTTTTTATTTAGACCCAAATATTGATCTTACTGATAGCAACAAATTAGACACTCTCACAACTGCAACCAGCTACAGAGAAAAAAGCGGTACATGCATTGTTTAGAAAATAGCATGCTAGATTTAGGCCTAAAGTGTTTACACTATAAATGTCTCCAGTTAGGTAGGGAAAAACCTTGCAGACCAAATTCACCAAAATATTTCAAGAAGAAATGAGGGATTGAAAAAAAAAGTTACAAACCTAAGCATTCTGCAAAATCCGTCTTTAGTCTTATACCCTTTCCTCCCAATACTAAGGACTAAATGGACTTTCACAGTGAATGTGTTCCAAATACAATGTAGGAGTGCCTGCTACTGGCCTGCTGTGACCTACAATAATTTATGGTCCTGTCATGTTCCTGTTAAGGCAAAAAATATTAATCACTTTGAATTTCAGATGTTTCAGATCCCATTCAGACTCAAGGTTGCAGTTACGGTAGTAGCAGCTTCCTCAAGATTGCATTTTCTTCCATATTGAGAGTATATCTCACCAGCGTCAGATAGTTACATGGAAAATGCCTTTGGTTCATACTCTGTGTCAGAATAACTCCTCAGTCATGCTTTCTATTAAGAATTAGGTTTTTTTAAATTAATTTTTAAAAACAAAAAAAGAAAAAGCACAGCTTCTAAAATCTGCATTTCAAAGTTCTTGCTTATGATTACAGATTTTGAAGTGCAACCTTGTGAATTTATGCAGCATGATCCTGTGTATTTTATGCTCCCTGTGGTATCACTTAAAACCAAGCATGACATCAACTTGAGAAATGTGTTTAGTGCTTGCAGGAGGAATTCTGCTTTGCTGCAGGTAACTGTTACATAATTTGGGTTCTGTTTCTTTTTTTTTTTTTCAGTAAGCATGAATAAATATTATTTTCTTAGAGTTACTTTTACCCATACATCAAGATCCAGAAAATCAATATGAGTATTTCTTTTCAGGAAGAGAAAACTGCATTCTTCCTGTTGTTCCTTGAAATAACTTGGTAGCAGCCAAAAATCTTGCAATATAAGAAATTTAGGAGGAGGAAATCAGAAGTAAATCAAGTAAATCACACTAGGGTGTGATACTTCTGATTATGAACTAATCTCCATTATGGACATTCTACTTCATTATTATAATCACCTACTGTCCCACAAGATTCAAACAGTAACATTGGGCAATTGAGCAATGCCACCAATTTTCTCCATTGCAAAGGACATTTAAGTACATTAAAACGATTACAATCTCCAGAAGGAAAGAATCCTTACTTCTCTCAGTTCTTTAGCCCCACCAAGGGACCAGTCCTCTCAATGGAAGTTGTTTAGTTGACTCGCTTCTTGTAAGATCAAAAAGGCAACTGGGCTCGTGTTCTGCAGCCTGTTTGAAAAGATGCATAAGAGGACTCATTCCCTCAGGAGCACAGTGTTCAGAACTTATGTAGGGGAAGTTTATTCAGAGTTGTGATACCGATCAGTATGAGTCTAATTAAATCTTTCCATGATTAAAATTCCTCTACCCTTTCAAATTCCTTTCTCTTTTTTTTTTTAATCAGCATTTCTTGATCTGTTTTGTCTCACTGCTATACAACGTGTGACTCTGTCCAAGAATAATCTGACTTTATTTATCACTTTAAAATTTTGTTCATATCATTTGTTCTGCATCAGTCCTAAATACCAATATAATTTCTTGGCTCACAGATATATTGCAATTCTCAGCTCACAGTCATCCTTTTCTTGCTGCTTTCTTTTGTTCACAGCTCTGTCATACTCTATATTCTGGAATTTTAAATTCCGTTATTTTTTCTGGCTCTTCCACGTGCCTATTGTTCTCTTAACGTGATGCATATCAGTATCTGAGCTGAATAGCTGATTAGAAATGACACAAAGTCCAGTGCAGAAGACTTGATTGTTTCCCTCTACACAGAGGAGGAAGTATCTGCATTACAATTAACCAAGTAAGTGCTTTAAGATTAACCAAGTAAGATGCATTCCATCCATTCTCTTACAGGAGGTATAAGACAGTCATTTAGATTCTCTCAATAAACAGAGGTGGGCACCACAGAGAGTGAGATGCATCCTATGCTTTGGTTATAAATTCCATGTCCATGATGAACAGGGACGTGTACATAGGCATATCCTACAAAGTATTCCTTGGACCAGAGAACATCCAGTATGGATTTACTACAAAGCATAATTGTCCCCACAAGAGCAGTCATTATCCCTAAAGTGACAGTACTGTATACTGTTTACTGTTTAAACAAACAAGGGTCCTTAAGTGACTTGCGTCAGCTAATTTGGAAAATCTTTGCTAGGGTTTGTGCAATAATTTGTCTCCTAGCACATGAGACAGTGCCTAGCAAAATTTTCACTTACAATGTTCTTATACAGGGTCTTTTCAGAGCACAGAGTGAACTGGCATCAAGCAATGAATGTGTGTCAAATAATACAGATGCATTAGAGGTGGGCCTACAGCAAAAGGAAAGGTGCTGGTATCAACACACAGTTAAAATCTGTCCTGGCCAGCCTTCATTCTATCTTTGCTCCTGGAAGGTATTTTTTAGGTAATATTAGGAAAGCCTTAACCATTGAACTTTTATATAAATCCAACACAAGCCTCAGGAGTTTCACAGTGACATCTGTAGCCAGCAGAAACTTCACCTTGAATTTAAATCCACTAAAACTCTTGAATAGTCAAACACTGTACGTTTTCAATTGTTCACACAGAAAATATTGGTACTTTCTAACCTAGCTCTGTCTATAAAGCTGCCCTATATCTATGAAAAATCATAGTACCATTATTTGAGTTCAGCAGTTCGCAGAGGTTAAGATCCCAGCAATCATCAGAATAATTAGTCTGATCTCCACTATGTTGTAGATTTAACCCTCCATGGAGCATAGCAATTTTTGTCTAGTATATCAACTTTTGGCAATATATCCAGACTTAATCCAAAGCTATGTGGAGAGCTTTATTTCCATGAAATGCCACTCCTGCCTCCTACTCTGTTCCAACTTTATTTCCTCCTAGTTTCTCATTTAAGTCCACCTGATTTCATATTCCAACCAAGGTTCTTAATAAGCCAGTTAGTATTTTATTCTTAAATACCATAATCATACCCTTCCATCATTCTGGCACACAGAAACAGCTAATCTCTCCCACTGTAAGTCTTGTTTCTTCTGTACTTGAATAAGTTTTGAGTTTCTTCTCTATCATCTCCAATTTTAACAGCATTTTTGACTGTGGACACTGAGTTTTACATACTATAAAGTTGTATCCAAGACAAAAATCACTTCTCTAGCACAGTTATTCATGCAAATACTACTTTTCTTCACAAGATTGTTCTAAGATTTCATGTTTCATTGCTTACACATTATAACCATTTGAAAGTACCTTATTTTTCTCTTAATTCATTGACATGAAGCACTCAGCTCTTGCAACAAGACTCATCTACGAACTGTTTCAGAGATCCTAATAGGTGGCATTTAATGTAGATATCTAGATCTGAACAGTCATTCAGACTTTTCACTCAGTGAAATAGGCATGTCCACAGGCAATAAATCTCTTTATTTCGTGTGTGTGCTGGAAGATTGCATGAATTTTAATCTAGAAATGTCCATGGGCCATGAAGAATACTTCTAGTCACCTTGCAGCATTAAGAAGTTGGTGTCAAACTTCCACATTTTGACCCTCTTGCACCTCCCATTAGTGGACCTATATGCTATTTACCAGAAAATGATAGTTCTTTGGTAAGCAACCTTGCAAACTCCTTTTTACAGGGTAAAGGGACTTTCAGAATTGCACGAAATCTTGGCATGAGGAGGCGCAGTATCAAAGCACAGGGACTGATTAAAAATAAAAATCTTTAAAACTCAGCTGGAACAACCTGGAAAATTAATGAATGGCCTCATAGTGTTTGGCTACGTGGCTGAGCTCGCTGTAACAATCAAAAGAATGAACCATTCAGCCTCAGCCGTGGGATGATTTGTTTTTATCTAAATGAAGATAATAATAGGAAGAAGCAGGTGTGTGTGCATTTCTGTGCATGTTACAAATGCATGTAGAAATATGAGGTCAGCACATCCCAAGTACTTAAAATCATGAATTCCAGGAGGGAGATTGCTTTATAATTTTAATTAACATCCTGTTATTCTATCACAGAAACAATGCATTTTAAGCAACATTTACAGATGGGATCAATAAATCAGGCTGTTTTTATTAAAGTGCCTAAATAAGGAACTTACAAATTGACAGCTGAGCCTTAGAAAGACAAATTCAATGATTCAAGTATTGAAGGCATATCAGCCTCAACTGATTCTCTCTAAAACCTGTACGTCACTAGCACTGGTTCCACATGAGAATGACTGGGGGTTTCAATACTTCTGTATATAGCTGTAGGTAAAATCTATCCACGGCTTAAATGTGTCATGGTGTTTATGCCACAACAAAATACTGTAACGGAACAGCAAATCTTGTTTTAATTGAGATTCATCTCACCTAAATTTAAGGCATCTAAAGTTAGTATAGCTAGATTACTTGTTTGACATTTAGATGCCTGAGATTAAGTGAAGTTAATTCTGTGATGAAAAAATTCCACAGCTTAGTTCTGAGCATAAAGTCAAAGAGATGGTACATTCTATTTGTGCTCTTCTGCTAAAGAGGAGTGGGAAATGGGCCTTGCCCTTGGTTTTAGTTTAATATGAAGGTTCCAGTTTCTTCCAATACATATATGCAGCATCTGTAACACAGGCATCTATAAGGTAGGAATTTCAGCATTGTACTTCTATGATGGTGGATCAGATGAGATGAAAGCAGAATGATTCACTTTTCTCACCCCACAATAAGCCATGTCATGCAGAGCACTGCTTACGTGTTGTAAAGGCTGAGCACACCACCATCGCTTGGACATATCCTGAATTTCCTCCCTGGAAAATAATATGATTTTTAAAAAAAATCAGAGACAGAAAGAAGAGGTCATAACCAGGTCATGACACAGAGAAATGAGGAGCATTATGGAAATCAGGCTCTCACAGGGAAAGTGAAGATACCAGAAAACTGAGATGTCTGAAGGTCAGGCAGAACGCAGGGAGAATGATGTTTATACGACCAACCACACAGTATCAGGATGCTGGAAGCAGAGCACTGAAACTCTGCTTTGTCGAGGCTAATTAGTTCTGCTGAGAAATTCCATCCTAACATCATCATATGGCTTGAGTTCCTAAATGAGCTTGTTCAGAGTGTCCAATGCAGACATAGCTCCCCATCCCCAGAGAAGAATGCATTAAGTCCTGTACCTCAAGAAGAAGCTTTATCTTGTTGGGCTTACAGCAAAGCAAAAGATTAGATGAGAGTGAGTGATGTGCACTCTGTTTTGCAATTGCTGTTTCTGCAATCAAAAGTATTGTTTAGTTGCTTGTTGTGCGTTCTCCAAGGTAGGCAGCTAAGCACTACACAGCAGTTTGCTCACCCCCCTCCCTCACCCCAGTGGGCTGGGGGAAAAGGAAGCATAAAAGCAGGAAAACTTCAAGGTTGAAGTAAAAGCACATTTAATGAGTGAAGGTTACATGGAAGAAGAGAAGAGAAAAATAAAATAAAACGAAACAAGCAATGCAAAGGCAATCACTTACCACATCTCATGGGTAGACCAATGCCCAGCCAGCTCCCAAGAAAAAGAAAAACCCAAAGCACCTAACTCCTAAATCTCTCTTTTTTCTTTTTTATTTCTGAGCATGACGTAATATGACATGGACTGTCTCCTTGGCTGATTTGGATCATCTGCCTGGTTCATCAACCTATTGCACAACCTCCATTTTATTCACTGAGGAGGAGGGGGGAGGGCAGAATGAGACTCAGAGAAGTCCTTGACTCCCTGAAAACACTGTTCAGCAATAGATAGAATATTATGTTATCAGTACAGTTTTGGTCAAAAATCTAAAACACAGCACCACCCAATCTGCTATGAAGTGAACTCTATCCCAGCAACGTCCAGTACATTGCTGAATAAAATAATTCAAGAGTAGCCTCTTGGTCAGGTGATGGATTTGAATCATTACAGCACACATCAATACAGTGGGATCTGCAGCTTTGCAAACCAAACTTTCTGTGATTTTTTTCCTTGCAGCACAAGGGGACTTGTTATCTTTGTGTGTATTACAGTGAGATATCATTCCAGATCTCTCTGACAAGAGTGTTTACATACACAGACAGCCAAGTCAGATAGAAGTAAAGAAAAGCAATAAAAGGTTACCCAATCAACTGAACATAAACATATATGGATACTTTCTACTTTTGATGCAAAAAACAAAAAACCTCCATTTCTTTTCTCTCTTTGTCAAAAACACAAAGGTATGATTCTTCCCTCAGACATAGACTCTCATCATTATACATTCCATTGTATTTCCAGTGTCTTGGCGGCTATGTTTGGCTGTGCCTCTGAAACTAAATTCCCAGGTTATCTACATTGTCAGCCCCTCAGGTTATCCTCTGAAGAATACAGTAAACCCCAGCTGAGAAATACCAAATCTGCAGAAGTATTTAGCCCTTGTTCCAAGGTGCCCCAATGTCTGGTCCTGTAGCTCATCTCCTGAGATATGTTACATCTAACGGCATCTTATCTCAAAGGACACATTTTCCTGCCATGTCCTGATATCACTGACCCCCAACCAATAATTTTCTAAAAGTCCACTGTCTGGTTCTCCATTCTATAATAGAATGCCACCATAATTAGGCAATTGGAATCTGGGGAACAGTAAGTTGCTGCAGTCCCTTCAGTCCTTCCCCTGTTCACAATTCCTCAAGTCCACAGTACACAGCACAGACTTCACCACAGTTTTCGCTGGTATGTGCAGGTATCAGAGCACACAGACAACTGTTTTTACCAAAACTTGCTGCATGGTGGCCACCCAGACATAGAAAAATGCTGAATATTTTCCCTGCCGTCCATGCCAAAACTGGCAAACCTCTTGATATTACAAATCCATGCCGTATTGTGTGAATTGATAGATGCAATTAATCAAAGCTACCACAACCCACAGCTGAAGAGCAAACACTAAACTTATTCCATCACCTCACTGGCTGGAGGATACCAAAAAAACAAGCAGGGAGACATACACTGTTAAGCTAAGTCCAATCTTAGCAGGGACACAAAACACACGAGTCCATTCCCAACCTCACCATGTCAAAGGGCTTGGCACAAGCACTAAATTTCTCAATGCTGGGCTTTCTGTAACCTCCAAGGTTCTTGTCTCTCTCCCAGCAGGAGACCCCAGCCTGTCTGTGAAGGATACCTTTTAAATCGTCGACAGCATTCTGTTCTCTTCTACAGAAATTCTGCTTCCCAAGACAGACAGAAAGGAACCCAAAGCAAGCACAATATGTGAAATTTCCCATATGGAATATTCTTAGCATCCCCCAGTTGCAAGATCATCTTGAGAGAAAACAGGTCTATTTTTCCACCTCACCAAATCTTCCAGTTTTAACCCTTTCCTCCCAATACTCATGTCTACAGGACCTTTGCTAGAGGTGCCTTTCAGGGTTGATGATCAACTTCCTGACAAGAGCGAACATCAAAAAGGAATACCAACACTTTGCATGTCAGTATGCAGGTTGACCTCTGCTACCTGGAAAAATGTTTCGTATGTAATCATGCCATTGCTGAAGAACAGTGTGGTGTCTCAGTGCATGGTTTGAGAAGCACTGCGAGCTGCAGACACAAAAGATCACTGTACTGCTAAATAAATGCTTGTGAATAGAACAGTCCATTGCATAGGTTTTGGATGGCAGCTAGCATCGTCCATGACATTGGTCTGGCACCAGTGATAGTACAAACCAGAGACCATTCTTGATCCTACAGACAGATTGTCCCCATTTGGAATCCAAGATAATTTACTCACATAGACATTGATCATTCTACACCAGATGGTCTCACAGAGAGAAACGTGGCCTCACACGCATTTTATTTACTAGGATAAACATAGCCAAAGAACTAAAGCTTGGAGTTGGTAGTCTTCAGAGTTCAGCCATGCCTTCAGTATACAGGAGAGCAACAGAGAAATGACAGACAGTGTTGAGATTCACAGGCATCTGCCTGGAAAAAATTAGAAATGGAATAAGAAAATGTAGCATTTCACTTCTGTGATGGCAAATATGGATAATAATGTTCATTTCCCTTTTAGAATCGGGATTTATGAGACTGAGAGTACAGGAAGAGCTCTGAAAATTACAATATACATGTTGAACTTATGATTTATTCAGCAGTATTACTCAGTTAGCATTACTGGCATTAATGATATTAGAAAAAGAGAAAAGTGCCTGAATAGCCAGGGCAGAAACTGAACCACTTAGAAATTAAAAATATATTCACAGAAAGCCCTTGCAGAAGACAATTATGTCACAGATAACTCAGCCATTTATTCAAGCAAATCAAAAAGTAGCCCACAAATCAAGTAACAATTGAATTAAGATACCAATCACCATATCTATTAAGCTTTTTAAGATTATGTGACAAAGTTTAAAAGAACATTCCAGTACAATGTGAAATATTATTCTTATTGCTATGTCTAATTACAAAGAGGTGTAAATCACTTGGTTTAACCTTAAAAAAAACCCCTGCTTCAAATACATAATATTAAAAATAGAGATCGGATGTGCAGCTCCCATATGAATGGATTATATACTGGCAATTTTTAGAGTCACTGTGAAAGAACTTATATTGAAAATTTTCCTGTCTCCTTTCTTCAACAGGGCTTGGATGAGGACAGGTCCAGTTATCAGCCTGTGGTTCTGGGCCATGCTCAACAGGACTGTGGTAGGGCTCCAAACCAGCATCCTGCAGCATGACTAGGCAGGAATTGATACTGTGCTGGTCTGAAACAGGATCCTTGGCCATGGACAGAGTGTCCAGGGAAGATAGGCTGGGATAGCAAGGACTCATAGCGACCTCAGGGCCCCAATTTCACTTCATCAAAGCATTTAAGCAAATATTTTAAGACCCAGGTAAGCAGTTATGGATGTGACTGATTTTACCTTACAAATTGTTGATGTCAATGCAAATTGCTGACACAGATTGAAGTGCTCCTTTTGAATGAAAGCTGTGTTTATTCTCTCTGATGTGAGAACTAGTCAGCTATTCAGAGCACTGGGCTGGATCGGGATGGCATAAAAGAACTTTATTCATTACATGATTTTCTGTCTAACAGCATACTGCAATTGAATAGTAATGATATCATTAAATTTTAGGACTTCAGCATTTTGTAAATTAATTTGGCCTCTATGTCCTGGGAGGCAAAGGGCAGAGAGGGAGTCCTTAAATACTGATGAATTTTTTTAATAGATGATGAGAGCCTTCCTTTGTGGAAAAACACTTAGCTGGTTTATACTGTATGCCAGACATCCCTATATCACTTTCGCTTCTGAAGTCTGATGCTGTTCTGAAATGGGATGAGACAGTAAAATCTGTGAGATGAAGTTCATCGTCTTATGTTTCCCTCAGTCTGAATAAATTACCAAGCTAATAACATTACTTTTTAGGCTGCATTAAAGACCAGTGCCAGTCCCAAAGTTTGCTTCTGAATTAATTCCACTCCAATCTGGAAAATCTGCATGCAATTAAGTCCTTGTTAACCTACAGGAATATGCCCATTCACCTTTTCATCTAGCAAATACTCAATGCTGTCACTGATAAGTCACTATCGTCTCACCTGGACAATTTTGTGGGATTCTTAGGTAGAAATGAAGAATCAAGCAAGTGGATTTAATGTGTATTTTCAGAGATTGCACTAGTACATTCTTCACATCCCGGTTTTATAGACTAGACATTCTGGCAGCTGAAAGCTAATGACTTTGGATTTGTACCAGCTTGGTGGCCATTCAGAAATCCCAGATGCGTCCATTACACATATGCAGATCATTACTGTAGCTCACATGCTACTGCATGTTAGTCTTGCATGTGCAAGAAGGAATAAAGGTAATTTACAACCTACTCTGTCTAAGAAGCCTATTGTGTGTCAAATCTAGTGCTCGTGTATGCCCCATATACAGAGATAATATACTGTAGATTACGTTTAGGAATAAATTCTTCACTGTGAGGGTGGTGAGTGGATGCCTCATCCCTGGAAGTGTTCAAGGCCAGGCTGGACCTCAGGTTGCTCTGAGCAACCTGGTCTAATGGAAGATATCCCTGCCCAAGGCAGAGGGATTGGAACTAGATGGGTCTTCAATGTCCTTTACAACCCAAGCCGTCCTATGAGTCTGTGATGATTCTGTGATACACATCCAGAAGATAAAAAGGTATCATGGACAGATCTTTCATGCATGTTTCTGTCTGGCTAGATAGATAAATATCAACCCCGTGTCACTGTGGTAATGCTTCACAGGAAAGTGATGAGACTTCATGCCTTTCAGCACCAAAACCCAGTTCTTTACCATACAAGTTAGTAGTTCTCTATGGTCTGGTACACAGGCTGTGTCTGTGTTGGTGAACAAAATACTACAGAATTGTTGCCTGATGTTGACACCAGCTGGCACAGCACAGCTTTTATCCATCCTTTTAAACTCTCAGTCAGTCAGCCCAGCACGTCCATAGTCACAGTTCCTGTTTGGAATCATCACTCATAGCTTTCCAGCTTGGCTTGAGAGGCATTTGACGAAATGCTGGGTGCCTCCAGGCAAAACCATGCCAGAGATAACACTCACAATACAACAGAAGAGATGGCTGAGGTCCATGCCACAGGAGCATATCCTGGCATTATTTTATTTACTAGCATGGATGTGGTTGCAGACTATTATTATGATAGTGAGGCTGATAAAGAACAAAAAATACCCAGTGTTCGTAAGTTGCACAAGCACATATTTTTGTGGACTCACACATTTAAAAATTTGGTTTTATCTACTTATGTACCAGTATGGAACAAAAAACCAAGAAAGCAAGTTTATTTGCCTCACAGAGAATCTGGCCCAGGCCAAAGTTACTCGAAGGCCATTTTCATTTATTTAGAAGTTGGATAGCTAAACGAAGAGAAGGCAGTCCATCAACTGAAAAGAAGAGGACTACAAATAGACCTTTCTACCCAAATACCATTTTCATAGCCATTTCTTCCTTTCCTGGCTTAATTTCAGATCCAGTGCTAGCAAACATTCCTAGAGCAATGGATGAAAAAATTCATTCCCAGACTAAAGAGCAACGGAGGAAATATCACTGCAGAAGTAGGGTATATAACCTGTCAGGGCCTCCTTGAGGCAAGGAAAGAAATGCAAACTCTATGTATGAGGACCCAAAAAAATGTTATTTTTCTCCATGGGTTGTAACAGAAGCCTTGAGTAGCTGGCTTAAACAGAGATGCCTGTTTTATCACAGGAATCTCTCCTGACATTTCCCTTTTTCCCCCTCCTGTCTTTGTCATGCCTGTCTCCAACCACTTCCCTTTACGAAGGGAATAGATGCCCCCAGGCTGCTGAAACTCACTCACATTTAAAGTGATTCAAATGTCTGGGCTGGCAACAGCAGAACTATGCACTCCCTCCTGCTCTCTTATTCCTTAGAGGACAAAAAGAGACGTCCAGGTCAGACTGGGATCTCTTACTTGTGCCTCTCCTCTGCAAAACCTGTCCTTTCAGAGCATTCCTCTGCCTCTCCTCTGCAAAGCCTGTCCTTTCAGAATATTCCAGTGATAGCCTCACTCTTCTTACACAAGCAAGAAAAGTGTCCTTGGAATTACAACAGATAAGGCAAAACATCAGCCATGGAAGTCGGGGAGACAATTACTGGTGCTCTCAGAGTTTAATCCCAGGGCCAGTCCTGTTCAATACTGTTATCAACAAGCTTTCTTGTAGTGCCAAACTGGGATGTGCTGTTGACTCTCTCAAGAAACAAGGCATTGAAGAGGAGCCTAGATAGACTGGAGTACTGGGCAATAGTTACTGGGATGAAATTTAACAAGTCTCAGTGCTGGATTGTGCACTTGGGATGGAGTAACACTGGGCACAAGTACAAATGTGACTGGCTGGAGAACTGCCCTGCAGAGAGGGATCTAGGGGTGCTGGCCAGCAGGAATTCAACACTATCCAGCAGTGTGTTCCGGCAGCCAAGAGGGCAAACCCCATCCAGCACAGGGGTATCCAACATGGCATCACCATGCAGGCAGAAGAGATGATTGTCCCACTGTTTTCAGGGTTAGTTACACCTCATCTGGAGCAAGATGTGCAGTTCTGGGCCTCACAACTTAAGAACAATGTGAAAGTCCTTGAATGTGTCCAGAGAAGGGCAACANACCAGCAGGAATTCAACACTATCCAGCAGTGTGTTCCGGCAGCCAAGAGGGCAAACCCCATCCAGCACAGGGGTATCCAACATGGCATCACCATGCAGGCAGAAGAGATGATTGTCCCACTGTTTTCAGGGTTAGTTACACCTCATCTGGAGCAAGATGTGCAGTTCTGGGCCTCACAACTTAAGAACAATGTGAAAGTCCTTGAATGTGTCCAGAGAAGGGCAACAAAGCTGATGACAGGGCTGGAAGGAATGCCCTATGAGGAGTGGCTGAGGACTCCAGGTTTGTCTAGTTTGGGGAAAGGAGGCTGAGGGGCAACCTCATTGCCCTCTACAGTTTTCTGAGGTGAGGACATGAGAAGTGAGGTGCTGAGAGGTGGGAATGGTTCAAAGCTGTAAAGGAAAGTTCAGACTGGACTTTGGGAAGCACTTTTTTATCAAGAGGGTGGTCAGACACTGCAATAGGCTTCCCAGAGAGGCAGTCAATACCCCAAGCCTGCCAGTGTTTCAGGCAGTGGGTCTTTTTAGTGGGAGCTATATGGCTCACTTTTGAATTACACATGTGTACATATGTATACATATATATGTATATAAGTTTTGTATTATAGATTTATTATAGAAGTATTCAGTAAAGATTGGCTGTTAGTGGACAAACTGATTTTGCCTTGACAGCTGGACACTGTTCCTTACTGGAACAGACTGACAGAAGAAGGAAGAATGAGGTGGAGGAGTACCTGTGAATGAAACATGCTCCAAAAAGTCTGTAAAGACTCGGTAAATACATAGAATTGTCATACCCATGCTGTTATGATTAGTAAATAGTAAAAGAGATGGAGAAAAATGGATGTGATTAATGTTATAGACAAAATGTGAGTTGCTGTGTCCTACACCATAAAAGCCTCCACCTCTGGAAACTTCCTACACTTCTGGTGGAGTATATTAGTAATGTTCATCTCCCTGCAGGTGTCACAGTTAGACCCAAGACCCTATTTATGCTAACCACAATAAAAGTAAAATTTAGTATCCCCTACAGCACCTAAGTTCAAGAAAATAAGTGAGATCTTCCTGCTATCCTTTACCCAGAGCCATTGATTGAGGCCGCTGTTTGTAAGACAAATGCCACATCAGCACCAAGACTACTTCTTCCCATTGACACTACAGGTATAGTTCCTGTTTGGATCAATGACCCTTGTCTTGAACTCAAGTTTCACAGAAGGCACTTAGCTCTGAGTTAGGCAGGAGAAGAGAAGAGTTACACTGAACAAACTCTTTTTCTCTAGAGTGCCTTTCCCTGTAATCAAATGACTAGGAAAGCACACTCATTGGGTCATGAGGTGGAGAATGAGCCCTTGTATTCAGTGAAGGAATAGGATGTATCAGCTCAGTCTCCTGTCGCCTGTTCTTCTGTTGAGATGCTATGGTATGTCCACATACATAAAAGACACATGGAGAATCCCACTAGCAAACAAACCTCTGGGACAAAAGCACCCTGAAAGTCTTCTGGTCTGAATTTCCAGAACCATGTCAGGAAGTTGGTCCCTCTGTTTTTAAGTATCAATAAAGAACAAATTGGCCTGGAAGTGGCTGCATTTCAGTGGTGGGGAGCAATACCACATCTAACAGGTGCACACATGGCCCTCAGTCAGGGAAATGGATAAGAATAATTGCAGAAGGATGTACAGCAATGGTCGTTCAACTGTTTAAAAACAAAACAATTTGCATTCTTAAACAGGTAATAATTGAAATAGCCTGGCAGTTCCATGAGAGTTTGAGAGTTTTACATATCTGATGCTTATAAGGTCCCATTTGAGACCTTAAGAGGTTCAAAGAAAAATGAAAAATACTATTATTCCTATTATCTTTCTAAGACAGTATTTTATTCATATTTCTGAACTGTTTCAATTTGCCATGAAGTTTAACCATCTCTATTCTCATTTGAATGCTAAATTAATTGGTACTGAGAACCTCTGACCTATTTTCTTCTGTTATTTTTTTCTGTTTTTTTAAATCTGAGTCATGTCATTCTGGGCAACCTCCTAAAAAGAAACTGAAATAGCAGGTACTGTGTTTCACTAGACACTTACCTCCTATCTGCCTACCTCGTTTTAAAAGGAAGCTGCACTGAATACGGAGTTTGATTACAAAAGGAATCAATCTGTAACTCAGAAAAAAGAACCTCCTTCATAATTTATATAGCCCTGCTGCTTCACCCTAATTAATGTTCATCTGTAACTTATTCTTCCTGCAGGTTTTCCCTTCTAAATGAGTGAAAAATGACAGGAAACCTCTGGAAAGTAGTTTGCTATTTGAGAATTATAGAAGAAACTGGATTGACTAATTTAAAGTCCCTAGTAATAGTCTCATAGGTCTTAAGAAAATATTGTCATTCAATTTAAATAGGGTTTTATTTGATCCAGTTGCAGCTGGATATCAGAAAGGTAATGTAAATACAACAATCTATTGTCAAGAGTGTAGGCAGTTTAATTTCTTTGCAGATGGTATATACCTGGATTTTCTGTTTAACTGGCAGGATAATCAGCATGCAACTGTGGGAGACAATCACTAATGTGATGAAATATGGAAATAAGCCTCATGCACAGAGAGAGGGTGGAAGCATAGTCCTGGGGTGAAGGACTGGATTCATGGTCTGGGCTTAATTATTATCTCTGCTGTAAGCAGAATTCTCTGTCTACAGAGAGAAAATACAGATATTCCTTTCTCTCATCCTTGGTCTATTTATGGTTGAAAAGCTTAAACACAAGGACCATCTCTCATCTTTTGCATGTCTGCAGTCTAGGGCATGGGACTTTGCTTGTCATGCAAATGTATAAACATAAACATAAATGTATGCTATTGATACAGAGAGAAAAGCAATGTGTAAACTGAGAGCAGGTGTATCACCAGGAACGTGTCTAGCATCTGCACTTTAAAAACTGTGACAGCCAAGAATCAAAATTCTTAGGAATGTGAAAATACATTATCAGAAGCTCTATAGCATTTGCGACCTCACCACAGAAAATGATAGAAAGCTTGTTTCAGTATGCTTATTAACCTTGCAAGTTCACAATTTAATGCAATAGCTTCTTTCATCACAGGGAAACATGCACAAGAGCAGCCAAAGGAAGTGTTCAAAATCAAATGGTGGAAGCTAAGAAGGATTTTTACATATGCAAACCATATGCGTCAATTCCTAGACATATTTTAGGGAAAAAAAAAAACCTACATTTATTCACTTATATTAATTACTGTTTTTCAGAAATCAACACAAAATATACCCATTAGAAGCAAAGTTTTCCAGTGCTTCCATTTTGCACATGAGGAAATCCTTTGGCTAGGAGAGTAATTTATTTGACTCTTCCAAGTATGATTTATGGCATACACATGAGGTTTTTCCAAAGCAACATTATCCCAACCCTGAATTATAATGAGATGGAGCACAGTGGTGACTTTTATTTTTGATTGTCATTCAGATAATTAAGATTACTTTAACATTTTAGACAAAACAGTGATAAGACCAGCAATATATATGGAAATTGGATTTCAGGTTTTGCTGAACTTATTTCTTCTAGGTAACAGCAAAGCTGAAGATCTAGGCTCACTTCCTTCATATCACAGAGCACATTAAAATTATGCTTCCATTTCACATTTCTATAAATGGATTAACCTTTCTTAATTTAAGCAGTTTGCAGATGGCCTTGGAGGGCAGCTCTTGCCCCCCAAATTGTATGTAGCAAAATTGCTCTGCTACAGCTCCAGCAAACACGCACTATGAGGGCAAATACAGGAAGAATTAATGTTATCTGAAGGATATGGTCTAGGGTTTATGTACTCATGGTAAAAAATAAAAGAGGGGGGAATTCTGGCTATTTTCCCTTTTCTTACCACATACTTTCCATGTAACATGTGTAGATACACGATTTAAATCCATGTTTTAAGAATTTATTTTTTGTTTAGCATATGTCCTAGTGCATTGAAAAGCTGAAGAAATTTAGCAAAGTCCTCCTGCCCAGGTTCTTCTTACACTGACTCTGCACTTTGTAAGGAGGTGCCCCACAGAGCTCCCCATCCCATTCCCCTGGACAACCACAGTGACAGACAAGTTGGTTATTCTGTTATGCCTTTGGAAGGAAATCTTGCTGGTCTTAGTCAGGGTCTAGAACTGGGGACACAGCGCAATTGCATAAGACTCCATATTAGTCAATAAGGCTGTGACTATAAAAAACTGTCTGGGGCACAGTCTAGGCACTGGAATACAATCACCAGCATTGCAAAAATGCCAAAGCATTCCTGAAATGAGTTTGTCTCACTCTAACTCTCAGCCTCATAAAAAGTTGCTTCCATAGTTCACCTGTTGATTTTCCCTGTCAAGAAAGAGATCAGTAACAGCCTTGAATTCTCTGATCATTAAAAAAAAAAAAGTCTTGAAAAGAAAAACTTGAATCTGCTTCTCTTTAACTTTTTGTCATGTTTGATAGATCAGTCATGTGTCAAGCAGAAAATGCTATATCCCACCTCACCATCAGATATCTCAAGACTTCTGCTTCCTAAAGTGGATATGCTGAGCTAAACAGCTCACAAGCAGGACAAAAAGTGCAGAGATCATGCTACCAGCTTATTTATAGTTACTTGGTGTTACTTAAGTTCCTCCTGGTTTACAGTGATAAAACTGAGAACAGAATAGAGGCATAGAGTGACAAAACCTTCCATTTTTACTTCAGTATTGACATCACTGTTATTTGTGATAGAGCAAATGTAGAACTCCACAAGCTGATCATTTGTGGGATAAACTCAGCATTGGTGCCACAGACACCTCTTTGGCACATCACAATGACATTGCAATAAATGCAGATCAGATTAAATAATCCATGTAGATGGACTTTGACTTAGAACATCCAAGCATGGCCTGAGGAGCTGTGACCTCTTGTTTCCCTGATCTCACCCTGACAACAGCTAACATTGCCTTTGTGTGCAACTAGAACAATTGTTTGATTCTCGTTGCAATTTGATTGAAAATTATTCACTATCCAGTGGGAAGCCTTAAAACGATACTGAGAAACACAACATTAAGACTGACCTCAGTGCTGACCCTGGAATGGAACAGTGGATGCTATGAAAACATGCATTTTTCTCAGTGAAATATTAAAATATAACAAGACTTTGAAAAACAAGACCACTATATTTGTTTCCAAACCCACTGAAAGAGCAAGCTGACCATGTCTATCACAGCAGGAAGTATGAAGGGACAAAAGCTGAGGGAGATTTAGGTTACATATGGGGAATTTCTGTAATTTTGAGTATAAGATAGTATTTCTCTTGAATCATTTTTTCACATATGTTCCCAGTTACATGTTTTTCTAGAACACACAATGACTTGGGTATTTTGGTGATATTAGCTCTATATTAGATTCCCATGCCTGTGCCAATTAATTGGGGTGCCCAGGAGAATGGAAGCTGATTGACATCAACATACAGGTCTGGCAAGTTCAGCACAAGGAGATGAAGAGAGTCAGGAAGCTTGAACACATGAAAGAAAGGAGAAATTGCAGGAGGTGGGTGTATTCAGCCTGGAAAAGGTTTATTAAGAGCCTTTTTGCTGTGTTGTTGCAGAGGGTTACAGATACCTACTGAGTGGGTGTAGCACCAATGGAGCTTCTTTTGTTTCCCAGAGGAGCATAGCAATACCACAAAAGTCAGCGAACACAAGCTGCCGCACCCTAAACACTTAATAGCTACTGGGGACAAAAAAAAAACCCCACCTCTTCATAAGCACAGTCATATTTATGCAAAGGACTCAAAGAGGGGAGAATGAAGTGTCCATCCCTGTATGTGGCAGGACATGTCTATCCCCACCCCTGCTCTCTACCACAGATGGTTGGAGAATAAGAAAGAGGCATAACCCAGGCAGGTCACAGGCCCAGCACCAGAGCCCAGAGGGGTCATCTCTGACACCAAAAGGGCTCAGGCCGCCAGCTAAGAATCAACATCTTAGTCTGGAAAGCAAATGTGGGAAGAGATAAAAGAAAAATAAATATTCTTGACTGAGAGACCCTGTTTTACAATCTGTAAAAGACACACGAATTATCACAGAGGCAGAAGCCTTCCACATACACACATGCCATGAAAGCATGTGAGACTTCTTCCCAGAGTTTGGATGNAACCTTGCCCACACATACATGCCATGAAAGCATGTGAGACTTCTTCCCAGAGTTTGGATGCAGATTTTGAGGTTACTTTCCCGGGAATTGAGGGAAAGGATTTCAATGTGTGCTCCATCGGGAATTGGATGGCAGGAAACTCTGGATCCTAAGTTACATTATTTCTTCACTAACTGTAAAATTAATGGTACCTTTAACCCCATGCTGTGTCTATGTAGTAGTAATCTCTTTTCGTCTTTATTCCTGTGTAGTAATAGTCTGTTTTAAGTCTTATGTCTGTTAGTTTTGTGTCTATTAAATAAATAATTGATTCTATAATGGACTGAATCAGCCATTATTAAAGAACTTGCAAATGAGAGTGGATTTTGGGGTGCTGGCTACCTCAGTAAAGCTACTGACTGCTGCCAGAGGTCTGGGCAAAAGGCAGGGACTTATTTAAACCCTCACACCTAATTCATAACACTGTAAAATTGCAAACTGTAGCTTGAAAGGGCCCTGAGAAGACTGCTCTTAGCTGGTCTTGCTTTGGACAGTGTGGTTGGTTTGAGACCAGAGGCCACTTCCATCAGCAGATATCTTGTGATTCTCTGGCTGCGTGATCACCTGCCCTTCAAGTACTACAGGAGCTGTTTCGCTGTTGGACAGCTGAAATTTGAGAGGCCTGAGTTATATTTACATAGAATACACCAAACTGACTGTGTCCCAAGGCACATCTTTTAAGCACTCAAATTATTTGATATTCAGACCTATTGATTATCTTCTCCCTCATGAGATATATGAGGTACATCACTGAAATTTGAAAATATGTTTTTTGGGAATATACTCCATGCACAGTTTGACTTACTGACACACAAGTTCTCCAAAACATGATTGTTCTCGTAGCTATGGCTCTCTCCCCCTTGCTTCTCTGCCCTACCTCACTGGCCAAGATTAAAACTAATAAACTAAACTTTAAAATCAGAGATATTCAGAACCAGTAATGTTAGGACTGAAGGATTGTTCACACCTGCATACACAAAATAACACAGAAAACTCAGAAGAAATAAAGCCCAAACCAAAACACTAGAGGTTTATCATCCAACAAAATTGGGATAACGGAGAAACAGGATGTGCAGAGTATTGTACACAGTTCATGACACTGCTAGTTGACCAAAGGTCTGTTCTGCATGCTGGGCACACA
This sequence comes from Oreocharis arfaki, assembly GCA_013398015.1. Classification (NCBI taxonomy): domain Eukaryota; kingdom Metazoa; phylum Chordata; class Aves; order Passeriformes; family Paramythiidae; genus Oreocharis; species Oreocharis arfaki. The sequence continues at coordinate 40,955 of VZRR01002567.1, forward strand.
TCATGCAGCTGACTATTAAATAGGACACACGTAACTGCTCAGCCAAGTTTCACAGTAACAGAAATGGAGACACAAAAATCGGTAGCATTCAGCACGGGATCAGCAAGAGTGAACGTGATCCAGTTCACTGAGGCTTAGAACCTCGTTTCAAAGGCAGAAGGAGACTGGAAACACCAGTTCAACAAATAAATGGGCAGGAAGCAAACCTGAGATAAACAAGGCATCACTGGCTACACCAGCACTTGAGCTATTTCCTGGAGGATGTCACAAATGGCCAAAACAAAACACCACTATTCACTCAAGGGAAGCCTGAGCTGTGTATTCCCAAAATGAATCCACTCATCTGGATTTACGTATGGTCTGCAGATACAGTAAGAAAAAACAGAGGAAAAGAAGGCCAACCACAGTCATTAGGATGTTTAAGAATATTTTCAAGTGTGTGTTTGTCCTCAACATTTAGAAATAGGTCACGCTACTCACCCAGTGACATGCAGAAATTTGGTGGCAGATCTAAGAATTACAACAGGCACGAGACAAATGTAAAATTATTACCTTTACCCAAAGGACAAATATACCAATAACTGTGCATTGAAGCTGAATCTGTTACATTTATCTCTGCAGATGAACCCACACTGGCAGGTATAGCATTAAGTTTGTCAGCACCTGGCCCAGACATATTACACAGCTGTTTTTCAGAACAATGGTGTGAGTTTAAGCATCACTTGAGCAGAATTTTCAATGCATCCCAGTGTTTGTCTTTCTTCCAATAATTCTTTTCCATTATCCTACTTCCTTTGTTCTCTCATTTATGCTCAGTTGGTCCTGCATTCTCCATGCCTTTTTTGGCATTGTTATTATTATTACTTTTCTTGGTGTTTGTCTTCCTCTACCAGCTCTCATCTGTGCCATTTGCTTTGCCCTTTGTTTTATTCCTGTCTTCTGGGCTGGCAATAAGAGATGACTGCATGGCAAGGAAAACTTTTGTCTCAATGTTCAGTCAGTAAACAAAAGTGTTGAACCGACTCTCTGGAGTCGTGGGTTTTTTCCTCTCCATCAAACAGAACAAGTAAAACACAACAGTTTTCCTCAGGTAAAGCTCAGAGCTCTGTCCTCTGCCAGGAGGACGTAGATTCTACTGGATGGATCATTAGCATGCTTTGCAATCATAACTCACAGTTTAGCAGTACAGAGATTATTGTTGTGCTGTTCACGCACCGTAGCATTTCATTTGTTACCATTTGAAATTCTGCAAAATATATTTAATGGTGTTTCCTTCCTTTACAAAATGCATGAATATGTATTCAGGAAAAACCACTGGCGTTTCATTTTTTAACATGCTCCAGAAACTTTATGTATTGCATATAATCAGACTGAAAATATTCCAGATTTATTTAAGTTTTTCAAAAGGAATTCCAGTCGCTTGATACAGGTAAAACTGTGCATTTTATATGACTGTTGTTCGTCATGTTTGTTCTTTCAGTTGTATACAAAATTGCTACCTACAGAAATCCCATATTTCCTTTCATTTCTTGCTAATGGATTTAAGAGACAAAAGAGAGATTGCTTAAATGTCAACTTTTTTTTTTCTCCTGACAGATTGCCTATTAAGTAGAAAAAATTTCGAGTAATGTGTGAAATAATGCTGCAAGTCAATGACAGGGTTCTGGCCCTCTGGATCTGACATCTTACAGCTTCTGCCGAGGGTCACAATTGCAGACACTTTCCCTTCTTGATTAAGTTTTTCTGCTTATTATGTTTTATCATCTTATGCTCTTGGTGTGAAAGAAAAGTTTCCTTTTTTTTTTCTTTTTTTTTTTTGTATTGGACCAAAAATTAGGGCTGATTGGCATTCGATTTTGTTTTGTGAGTTTTCTCTCCTGGAAAATAGAACAATTCCTTTCCAGAGAGCTGATTCCTTAGGGAACCATCCAAGGAGTTTACACCAGTCCCACCTGCAAAGCAGTTGCCTGGCTCACTGATGTTTCTAGGCAGAGAGCCAAAGAGAAACGTCACCTGAGAGCAGCCTGCCAGGTGGAGGTGAGAAAAACCACTCCCACACCATAGGAGTTGGGTGTCATGTTGGGCAAAGAACAGAGCAGCCTTCAGGTAGCCTGGGGAATCAACCGGTTAAATATTTGAAGTTTTCCAATAGCTTAAATCTGAAGCAATTTACAGACAGGAGTTCTGCAAGGAGTTTCCAAGAATTCTGTTGGTTGCTAAAAATACATCTTAATATACATTATTACAGAGGAAGACTTACTTCCTGGTGATATTCAAAGAGGAAAAGGAGATAATCTAGGTAACTGCAGAGCAATTAATCTGATTTCACTCTCCAGCAGAGAAATCCTAAAGTTGATATGGGATTCAATTAATGAAAATTAAAGGTAGAACTATAATTAACACCAGTCTATAAAGATTTATGAGAATATCTTATGAAACACTTGATTTTCCTGTTTGACTTCACCATGTTTGTGCAGTTCATAATGTACGTAGATTTGTTAAGGTTTTTGACTTCATATGGAAAATTAACTCTTCAAAATATCACTGATGCACATATTAAAAAGTTTAAAAGCAGGATGGCTGGTGGACAGGTGAGATGTCAGTAAAAAACCATCATCATCAAAAGCAGGTTGTTCTGGAAGGACTCTGCTGGATTTGTGTTATGTGAACAATATCTATAAGGAATGCATCTCTAAATTTGAAAAACGGTGATTTGGAGAGGGTTGATAGAGTGGGAGACCTGCTTTCAGGTCTCCATGAACCCATAGAAGTCTATAAGCAAAAAGGGAAATCTATTTTCTTGTATGTATAAAGACAGAAGTAACCAGGAGAGAGAACAGATGCTATTACACTGAGTTGTAAAATACAAAAGGTCAGTAGCTCTGTACTCTGCCTGTTCAAACATGCAACAGAAATTTATACTGCTTACAGAAAAGGGATACAGAAAACCTGTGTAATGTAGGCAGAGATGCCTTAGACATGTTGGAAGAGACTGACCTAAGTATCAGTGACTAAAGAGTTTTCTGATTCTGCAGGAAGATTAAATCAGGTATAGTCATATTACTGATTGCACACAACTTTTTCGTAGCAAGGCTGGTTACTAGAAGCAGTGGCAGTTTCTCCAGCTTCAAATATTCGCCAGCAAATCCTGAATGCCTTCCTCCAGGTGCCCTGCATTTACACTTCATGTGTAGGCTGTAGTGTGGAGATAAATTGCTTAAGCATAGATTTGGGTACACAGGAGTTAAAAATAAAGAAGGCAATGTTCTTCTCAATCGTTCAAGTTCATGAAGATATACAAAACACCTGTATCAGCTGGACAGTTTTCATGAAGCACTCTGCAAAAATGTCTCTTCTCACTTCGGTAGTTTGAGGCACATTTGCACGGCACCCAGCAAGAAAGAGAATGAACATACTTTAAAGCTGTTTATCTTGGGAGAAATTCAAAACCTCAGGGAAAGCCCTAGGGTAATACAAGCTTTGTATTTCCCCTACAAGCACAGGTGTTTGGACGTCTTGCTTTTTAAGTGTGGTGCAGAAACACTACACAGAAACCACCAAGCAAGAGACTGAGGTTTGAATGATCAACTCTAACCTTCATTTTATAAAACATCCTTGTTAAAATAACCCCCCGGTAAAGACATAGATCAGAATTTGCTGGAAAAAAACCCCGGTTAACTTAGTTGCAGCTGTAGGACGAATCTTTGTCTTCACTAAATAACCTTTCATCTGATTCTTATTCCTTGTGCCATATCAATGCTCTGTGTTTAAGAATTCCCCTCAGTTCTCAGATTAATACCATCCAGCCTTTCACTAATAAAACAATCTTTTTCCTTTGCCATTTCTAGGTTGGAGCTTATGCAAATTATATCCAAAGACATAGTCCTTGGATTGATTCCCTGATGATGGAAGGGTAATTCGCTTTCTCTGTGTCAGGTGATGCCACCCTCACACAGATGCTTGAGCTCTGGTTCAATTTTCTTGATTGTCAGTAATGATGACATCTGTCAGCCTGATTTTATCCCAGCACTATGCAAGGATTTTGTTATTTTACAAAGCTTATAGACCTGATCTTTGCTGATGCTCTTGCTGCTGGAAAATGCAGCATCACTAGAATGGTGTTGAAAACACCAGCCAGATTTTAAAAAGAAGTCTTTCCCTTCATGGCAAATATGAGGTGGTGTGAGCTACTCAACAGATTGCCCAAAAGCCACACAGACAGAAGTGTGGCATGACAGTGTCTTAGAACTGACAGGGAAGCATGTGCCATCAATTCATAAGATGTCAATCTACAAAGGATCACTTGCTAGCTTATAACCCTACAGCCCTAACAAGAGTGTTTCCAAAATTATGCTTGCCATGTGATTTTTTCATACATGAAAATAATTCCTCCTTGAATGCTCTTAGAGATTCCTGGACTTCCTCCAAATTGAGGGAGTGCTAATATCCGAGTGCTCAAAGCCACTATATGGTCAGCAACGGAATATTCCCTATGGGAAAATTACAAGAGCCACCATCTTCAGAAGAGAAACACTGCAAACAGCCCTTTCCTTGGGATGTACAGTGGTTACCTTTACACAAAACAAACTGACAGAATTCCAGCAGAACTCTGAAGTAACCAGGGTAAAGTCTTCACTTATTCTTTCTTCAACCCCTGCTTTATGCGGGGGCAATCTGATAGCAGTAATCAGTCAAGTTGTCTCCCACAGCATGGGCCTGCATTCCCCAGATGTGGGCAAACCCAGCAGAGAAACCCCTTTTGTTCCTCCTCCACACTTACTCTCTTCTATAGGAACTGAATAATTACTGGTTTGAAATTATTATTTTTATTATTTAAATGAATATAGCTTCCAGAGTCCCCAGTCACATTTAAGGGCCTGTTGGATCTGAGACCTTATGAGCACACAGCAAGAATCTATCCCTTTGCACAAAGACTTCACAGCCCCAATGGATACAAGGGGAACAGAGCAGAAGAGAAGTGAATGACCTGTCGAGGTAATTCCTCAGGTCAAAATGACTTACAGATCTCCCTTGTCCTCCAAACCCTTCATATTCATTTGGCAGACTTCTTCTAGGGTGCCGAAAGTTCAGGTTTGTGACTTGCTGTAAAAACAACTGATTAAAACAAAAGCGGGGAAAGCTTTCTGAACACCAATGATCCTTCTCCCCTTTAATAAAGAAACAACCCATGTGGGCAGGGTGGTTCCCAAAATATGTTATTGACACCTTTCAGTGATAATCTGTGAATTTAAATATTTTCAAGAGCTTCAAATAATATTTTTGGCTGCTGTTTAACCTATATGGCTTTCATAGCAAAGCAGTTGGTTCTAGCAGCTGTCAGAGCTTTCAGAAAGTAAGACATGAGTTTTTGTCATTGTGTTTTGTACACAGAATCCAGCTGTTTGCCATTATCTTTCTCTTCTCCATCTCCCACTTTCCTGGTAAGGAAAAAAAAAAAAAAACCAACAGCAAAAGGGGATTAATCTTCATGTCTGGATTAAGGCAGTCTTGTAATCAAACCTGGAAACAGTATTTTCTTCATTAACCGATTTTGTGGCAATCTTTACAGCGAAAGAATGAGCTTTTTTTAATTCAACTTGTTTACAGGCAATAAAGCAATTAATAAGAGAGAGACAGGGAACTGACAGCTGAAGTAAAGAAGCACTGCCAGATCAGGTTACTCAGAGCCCCATCCAACCTGTTCTTGAGTGTTTCCAGGGACAGGGCATCTACCTTCCTTCTGAGCAGCCTGTGCCAGGGTTTCACCACAGTCATTGTAAAAAGTTTCTTCCTTATATCTAATCTAAATCTACCCTCTTCTCCTTTGAAACCACTACCCCTTGTCCTGTTGCTACAGGCCCCTTCTGAAAAGTTTGTGTCCATCCTTTTTATAAGCCACCTTAAAGTACTGAAAGGCCACAGTGAAGGTGTCCCCAAAGTCTTCTGTTCTCCAGGCTGAACAACCCCTGTTCTCCCAGGTCAATGACATTTTTCTCAGTACTGTCTGATGTTCTGCCAGTGCTACAGAATATGCAGTATTTCACATATTCACTTTAACACCTATAGAAGAAAAAAACCTCAGAAAACTACAGAAATTCACTGAGGCATTCTTCATTGCATGCTGCATATACTGAGGAGAATGTATAAGCAGTAAATTGCAAAAAAACACATGGATATGGACAGATATGTAATTAGACCTCTCAAAATGCATTTATAAAATAGTTCCAGAAAGTGAATAATTTTGCAAAATGAAAATAAGAAAAAAATGAAAACGAGATTTTTACTGGTCCAGCTGTTCTGAGAGTTTAAACCCTAAAATAACCATATTTAGGGGAATTTGTTTTCCAACACATTCCTGTGATTCATGAATATGAGAACTCACATACTACACTTTGCAAGAATGTGATCTTGCACAGAGAACATGAGGATATGTAGGAGGACTTTTCACTATTTGTGAGATATATTGGAAGATACCTCCACCATCCTAAAGGTGGAGAGTTTTGGAGGTAATGATTGGTGATGAATAATGAGGAATCATATCATAGAATCAGAGAATGGTTTTGGCTCTAAGGGACATTAAGGGTCATCTGCTTCCATCTCCATTCCCTGGGCAGGGACACTTTCCCTTAAATCAGGATGCTCAGAGCTCCATCCAGGCTGACCTTGAACACCTGCAGGGAGGGGGAGTCCACAATGTCTCTGGGCTACCTGTTCCAGTGCCTCACCACCCTTACAGAAAATAATTTCTTCCTAATATCTCATCTAAATCTACCCTTCTTCAGCTTAAATGGCTGCAAGTTGCACCAGGGAAGGTTTAGATCAGATATTAGGAAAAATTTCCTCACTGAAAGGATGGGCAGGCAGTGGGCCTGTCTACCCAGGGAAGTGGTGGAGTCAAATCTCTGGAAGTGTTCAAAACATGTGAGGATGTGACAGCTGGGGACATGGTTTAGTGATGAACACGGCAATGCTGGTTTGACAGTTGAACTCCATGAACTTAGAGGTCTTTTCCAACCTTAATCATTCTATTATTCTATTCTCTTCTATGATGCAACAAGAGAGCCTATAGCTTTGCTTTCATTCCCAGAAGAGAAATGAGAAACCTGGCTCATGGGGAGTGAGGAAGTAGTTCATATCAAAGCTGTAACGTGCCATGCAAGGACTATCTTCACAGAAATCCGGAGGCCACAAAGGAGAAAGGAAACGGTGGAAGCTAAAAATGAAAAAGTCAGTGATTATCCTAAAATGTGATGTACTTTTTCTTTCATAGCTAGAGAATTTCCAGGCACAGAAGGGCAGCAGAACTTGTGCTACTGGGCACATATACATAATGATGACAAAAAGTGCTCTCACACCAGAAGCTTCTATTAAAGAAGTAGTCAGACAAACTTTACTTCATTTTCTTCAAATTTTATTATCTTTCCTTTTCCCCTCAAGGACAGCAATTTGTGAACTCAGCTTTAAAGTGAGTAAAGGAGTTCAGAAGCTTTTGCTTTGCAGGGTGGCCCCAAGGCTTAATGTATTAATGTCTGTGTCAGAGTAAGTTCCCTTCTCATCCACACAGAAATGGATAAATTCCCCAAATTCACCTTTCCTTCGAAGTGAAATGGGCACCACCTCTTACTAACATGGCATTGAATCGCACAGTGCAGGTGTTATCCTGCTTACAAGGAAATGTCGTATTTTGGAAGTGTGCTCATTAATATTAATTATAAATACCTATATTGATGAAAATTAATGATGGGTTATTTATCTTCCTTTAAAATTATGTAACAGAGAGAAACAAGGAAGATAGGTAGCAACATATGTGACAAATATAGATATATATATGGAGAGAGATAGAGATAGATAGATAGATAGATAGATAGATAGATAGATAGATAGATATGATGGCGCATCAGATCTCACCCATCATCTGGGTCTCAGATAACCCAACACACCTCTCCCTGATTTCTTCTGCTTCCCTCTTCCAGACTGATTTCTTCACAGTAAGGCAAGGAGAAAACATCATGTCATCTCCATTTTCACTTCTCGAGACATCATGTGGCATTACGAGCTCAGACTTGAGGAATATGGGCCTGGAGTTAATCTGAACCCAAATTTTCTATAACTGCTACAAAGGAAATGCAGATATTTGCAGATTCACTGGATGTGTTTTTGTCAAACCATAGATCCCACTAATGAAAGAATAAACAACCAGCAACTGTATTTATGAGCCCATTAAAGGAACCATCTAAAGAAACTGCAGTTAAAGTGTGTTTATCATTGTTCCTGTATACTGCTTCCAGAAGCTTAACTTAAGTGAGCTATAAAAAAGGAAAACAAGCTAATTCCAAACAATTCTCACAATTTAAATAACAACTAACAAATAAATCTAATAACTATAAAAGAGAATAGCAAATAAGAGATGGACCCCCAGACAGGAGAGGCAGGCTGCCTAAGTCTGTACCAAGGACCCCAAGTCCAAACCCGGCACAGACAAGAACCGATATGTTGGTTTCCATGGCGTTGTGCCAGAGCAATGCCAAATTTTAGTGCAGCTAGAACCAGTTAATAGCCTGCTCCAATGGAGATCAGTGGGCTGAGTAATCCACTATGCTCTACTCAAGACTGAAAAGAGGAGGGAAGACAGAGTCCTCATGAAGAGAGGGTGCAGAAGAGAGTGGCTGTATCATTCCCTGGAAGCTTTTAAAAAGCACATGGATACAGCATTTGGGGTCATGGTTTCGTGGTGCTGGGCTAGTGGTTGGACTTGATGACCTTGGAGGTCTTTTCCAACCTGAACAATTCAATGTCCTTGGCTGGGACAGTTTTTGTACAGCAGATATTGCCTTTTGCAACAGTTGGCCTTATCAACACTAAAGTTATTTGTTGACTTGAACTGATAAAAAATAAGTAGAAGTAGCTAAAAGGGCATACAATAAAAGACACAAAACTTGCTTCTCAGCTCTCAGAAGTATCTTAAACCCTGTGTAAAGAGTGTAACATATCAAAAACCCCACAGGTTCTATTTCAGATATTCTCCTCCCTTCCGCTATTCCTTTTACTTCCTTAGGCATTCCCTGAGAAGTATTCTGTTTCGAGATTGTCACGTTCCTCTTCAGCCGTCAAATTACTTCATCAGCTTGTGAGTTTGGACCCTAACATATTTTGACACGTGCAAATTTTGCTGCCTGCTCACTTGCTCCTTTCAGTACCCAAATATTTGCAAAACTGTGACTTCGACTGCTGGCCCAATTCCACTCCTGCTGACCAACTTAGGAAACTGACAGATATTCCAAATATGCTCCAAGAAGAATCAAAATTTTCTTCTCTCCCCTTAAGCAGAAGTAACAAAAGCACTGCTGAAGCATTTGCATCTCTGACTTAGGCTAAGGAAAATGTAACAGGCTTGTAAGGAACATAAAATAAATGATCATGTTAACATTAGAACAGATTAAATAAGTCACAGTACATTAAATTACTTTTCCTGCCTTTGTATACTCCTCAGGTGCTGCTGGGCTGAAAATCATACGACACAATTCAGTTTTCTAGGGAAAAATCCATGGCATTGAAAGTTGGAATTTGCACAGCCCTGTGGGAACTGAGACCGTAGCATTCAAAACACTGATTTTGTGCATGAATAATGGGGATGTTCAAGGAGTGAGGTGTCTTTCTCTTTACACCAACAAGCTTTTATATTTAAAACATATCTAGCTTGAGAACAAGTCCATGAGTTGCTATTTATGCTCAATATTATGCCCCCAGGAACACTATAATGCAAAGTTCAACTAAAAATGAGGTTTCAAGGCAAGATATTTGTGTTGTGTGATCAGATACACGTGTAGTAGTATCTGATCACACAACAGTAGTAAACAAAAAAGGTTTGCCACCACCTAGACAACAGCTCTCCTTTTGAGCTGTTTCACCCCACTGCTGGTATGCATATTGTCTCGAGTTTGTCAGTTTGATTGTCAGCTGATTGTTCTCCAACATTCAGAAACAGATTATTGTCAGTAACTGTTACTTTAACTCTTCACTCCCAGTCGAGAAAAGCAGTAGTTAAGTGTCTAACTCCTTTAGGAGTTATGTACTGACATGCCTTTGGAGGTCTCAATTTTAATCTTTTTGAGTTCAAAAAAAAAAGTGAAGCAATGCATGTATTTAGTCCAATTATTAAGATATTGAGTGCATCCACTCTGAAAGCACTCAGGTGCTTTAAAATAGCAGTAATTTTGCTGTATAAATATGTAGTGCATCACTTCTGAGGAACAGAAAAAAATGTTCCCAGTGACATGATAAACCCTAAGCAATCTTCAGTTGAAGGTCATAACAAATTATATAAGCCTCTGGTTGCTTGGCTTGTACTGTTTGGATGTCCCAGCATTTAGTCCAGAATGCATTGCATGGTAAATGTTATAATATGATTATGATTTTATTTTTTTTTTACCTTATAAGATCGGAGAGACCAAGACTCTCGCTCTGCTTTATTTCTAGTGGGCTTCTCATAAGTGTGCAGAATTCAAGAAATTATTGTATGTCTTTTATTTAAACAAAGAAACTATATATCTTGAATAAAAATGTGTAAATAAATGTGTAAAAAAAAAGTGTTTAAAAATGTGTAAAACTATATATCTTTGAATAAAAACGTGGGATTTTTTCCCCCGAAATTATTAGAAGGTTGGAATTTTATTTTTTTTAGCATCTTCAGTTGTTTTCAACTCTAGTTTGTCCATTGCCGTGCTTTCTTAGCAGACCATGGCTTCTCAAGAAAAGAATCAACAATAAAACCCAGACTACCTGTCCAACACAGAGGTAACATTTATACTGATAAATTGCATTTATGCTAAATTTAGACTGATAAACAGCACCAGAAAGTATCCTCAGGGACTGGAATTCAATCAGCTCTACAGCTAAGCTGCTATAGCAATCCCTGGCCATACTTTTGTCGCCAGACTTGTTAGTGCCCACCTGAGCAATTTCCTGGAAGTGTTCAGAAGTTAGCATGCACCAGGGATCGCTATCAATACGCAGTCTGGATGCAGGCATCATGTAATTGAGGCTGAAAGGTTTTAACATTATGTTCATGCCAGTAGTCCTCATCACCAGAAAACAATCCTTAGCATATTTATTGTACTGGTAGATAGGTAGCCAGAGAGTCCAGGTATTTGAGATAAACATAAATTTTCTTGTTGCAATACATTTTAGGCATAAGAAATACTCGGATTCTATGACCATAAGACAGTTGTTTACACAGCCAGTGCTCTGGGGCTGCACTGTAACTAATTAAGGGTATCCTTTTCGTTGTCAAAGAATCTCTGTTTAAGGAGGAAATAGCCTGTGTGGATACACAGTTAAGCACGAGATATGCTAACTGTGACATGGTGTGTAGGTGTGAGTTATTTAGAGGGTGCTGTTCCTGAGATCAGACATTGCAAGACTGCTCCAGTTTTGCCTGAAGTATGTTGGCTTCATAGGACTTCTCTGTCTACTCAGTTGCAACGAACACATTTCAGTGTAATAGCTCTTAGGGTATTTGGATTTTTTTCTTTAAAGTCCCAAACTTTAGGGGCCCTTGATCACATGAAAATCTTCCATTTCAGTGTCGCTAATGGATGTTTCTAGGTCTTCTGATTTTGGGGAGTGGGGATGGGGGGGAAGGAAATAATGAAACTGCAAACATTGAAGTCTTCAAAGCTGCTAAGAGATAGTAGGGATCTGTATGTTACCTACTCATGTTTCTTACTCAGACTCAAGGCTGGTGGCGGGAGATGAAATGTGTTATTCATGCATGTTTAGGCAGTATAGCCGTGTATCCTACTCCCAAGTGTATGATGTAGCTGAGTTATATGCTGGTAATTATTTATGTGTTTGTATCAGTTTGTATGCTGCCACAGCAGCACATTTCAGTAGAGCTGCTAACCTCCTTGGAAAATGGCTACCTCTGATCTCCGACACTTTTTCCTAATTAAAAAATGCTTTGGATTTTTTATAGCTACGTCAAAAGAAACTCAAAAGCATTTTTGAGAAAGACTTATTTTTACAGCCAATCTCCAAAGGAGGCTTTCTTTTGCTCCCATTCCACACCAGCCGTTCTTTAATTCCCTAGGTCAGCACGTGAACAAAATTGTTGATAAGCAGCTGGCAAAATAAATAGACAAAACTGCTACTGTGTAAAGGTATTATCTACTTTAGTATCATTTGTTAAACAAGTGCCTTTGCACATTTAAGATTGCTTTTGATAAAATGCTTCTTGCCTTTGCTGCTGCACAACCATTAACTGACTGACCATGTAATAAGCATAAAAGCTCAGTAATTATATGCTTGATTAGTGAATATTCTTTTCTGAGCTGCACTACAAAGTCATTTAATTTATATTATGGTTTATTACCCCATTCTTAGCTACTATTTCACCATGTCTATGTATAGGTACTCATATATGTGACCTGGGATCACCATCTAAAAAAACAGCAGCAGGCTACTCCCCAGGATACATCAGTTGTCCACATCCTGGGACATTTTTAAGTACATAGTTTATTTTCTTGCATTTGATTACTGGCAGATGGGGCTGCACTCTGCTGGCTGTTCTGCCATCTCTGCTAGCTACCTGCACCGAGACCCTGAACTCTCTCTCATGCCCTCATGACTAAACTGATGCAGTCAGTGAAGACCCCAGTGGCATAGCTGCTATTCAAATAAATAGACTTGTCCTAGCATTGAAAACTTTCTCATCTTTGACCAGAAGCCATCAACTATTTCTGCATTAATTGTCTCCTTTTTTATTGTTCTTCAAGCCTAAGTCTCAACCTGTTCCCAAGTCCACATCCTCATACCATCCCACTCACACAAGGCAGGCTGGAGGGAAGATATTGAGTGTACTAAGTGTAAATGTCTACCTCTGATCAGGGCAAAATTCCTGTTTGTACCCTTCACATGTCATTATGTCTGTCTGCCAATTTTACAGTATTCTTCCTGAAACCCTGTTTTCTTTAATGCACAGTGATGTTCTTTCATCAGTACAACTTGCTTTTTCTTTCCTATATTATTTGCATCTTGCAAATTCAGTATCTCGCTAGCCACCATATGAATCAAAAAGATAACATTTTCTTTTAAGAAAATATTATCTGATTCACCTTTTTTAATTTTAGACTTCTGTAATACATGCAAGAATGTATATGTTTGGTCTTGGTCTGGTTAGTTAATTTTAAGTTCTCTCCTTAAATGGGTCTTTATTTCCTGAAAATGGTTATCTTTGTTTCTTCTTTCCTTCATCTGCATTTTATGAACTTCTATCCCAATATTTATTTGAACAGAGATTTTTTATATCATCTTTCTAATGATTTTCAAGTCATCTCTCTTACTCATCTCACGTTGCTCACCATCTCCTCATCACCACCTTTTCCAGCTTTATGTTTTATGCTGTCATTTTTCTTCAGCAACCAAAAGTCTTCTAGAGTGATCATTCTCTGTCCCTGAAGGAATCACCCATGTCACTGCTTTTCTCATCTCCTCCAGCTGGTTCCCTGCAGGCTTAAAATAAAATATTCTGGCTTTGGGCACAACAGAATGCTCTCACTGCATGCTCACATATTTTAACGGAAGCATTGAAACTGTCCTGTGGTTTTTGAAGTTGTTTTCAATGTCATATGCATGGTGAGAAATAGTTCCATTTCGAAAACTTGATCATTTTACACCTTATATCATGCAGCACATCAGGGCACACAAAAGTTCCATGAATTAAATTTGATCCTCTTTGACACAACATTTTTATACTGCAGGACTTCATTATTGCACAGTGGCACATGTGGCATATGTGGAAGACAATCCAGTTACTTTAGAATCCAATTATTTTGATTTTGATGAAGCCAAGGCTTGCCTGTGTTTGGCAAAATGGTGTTTGTCCTTACCTGACACAGAGAAGATCAATTTCTCAGTAACTTTTGCAGAGTTATAACAATTTACATCAAGTAAAATACTGCCGATGCCTTCTGGGGAATAAGAGAGCAATGCAGAGTTCTATTTGACCTTTCCAAGGAGGGCATTATTAAAGATTTATTCCTTCCAGAATTCTAATTGGCTTCTTTTGGTGACCTTTCTGGATAATGGTGATGTTTTCCTCAGACTTTACAATGCTCTCAGGTAGGGAATTCCTTCACTGCTCTGACACAGCAACTGAATTCTAATTTGCATCCTAACTCTATCACTTCCTTTCTCCATAATTTCATACTGCAGTCTTTAGCAAGGTGATTTTTGCTGGGAATTTTTTTTCACAGATACTTTATGTCTTAAATCCTGGGAAAAAAATCACCAAACTTAAGATCAGACCAGATTCAGGGAAGTGTCTAACAACAGAGAAAAACCCTACCAAGATGGAAAAAGCATATGAGTAAGAATGCGTTGCTAGTGACCGCTGCTTAATTGCTTTTGGCTACACCTTTTTTTATCTTGTTCTGTGTGCCCAGGACCCAGACTTGGCCTCTGTCTTGCATTTGGAGTGTCTGTGAGGTGCAGGTCCCAAAGTGAAATCAGTTCTTTCCCACACCAGGATTTCTCCAACTGGCAACTGTTAGCTTTGCTCTACACTGCAGCTAGAAGACTCTGGGGATTATCTGTGGCATGGATGACACGGGTAGAAACTTTGGAGTTGATCAGCTTTATTGTTCAGATATACCTACTTGTGAATCTTTTCACTATTCATTATGAGGCTGTAAAGATGGAGCCAGACTCCTCTCAGTTGTGTCCAAGAAACTGATAAAAGGCAACAGACACAAACTGAATTACAGAAAATCCTGTTTCAACACAAGAAAAATCAGTTTTACTCTGCACGTTGTCAAACTCTGGAATAAGTTGTCCAAAGAAGTTACGGATCGTTCATGTGTGGAGACCAGACACAGCTTTGAGAAACCTGATTTGTCTGATCCTGCTTTATAGTCTTCAAGGCCATGGACTTCACTAGACACAGCCCTGAAAAATCTGCTTTAGATGACACTGCTTCGAGGTCTTCAAGACCACAGACATCATAAGGTCACTTCCAGCCCTCATGATTCCTTATTTTACTGCTATAAACAAAGCCAAAAATCTTGCCACATTTTCTTTTTCCTGGAAAATAATTTGATTTCTTTCTCAAGCTGAAATGTGAAAAGTTGTTTGGATATTAAAGACTATGGAATTTTTGTTTAAAACATTTGATTTTTTTTCCTACCTGTCTGACTTATCGTCCACTGAGAAAATATTTTTTATTGAGATTATATGAAGGTGAGTTTTTTCCATACCATTCTACCATGACCAGAATTACTTTTTTAGCCAGAAATAAACCTCTAAACAAAATTTAAAGTTCTGTTGCTTTGTATATTACCTCTCATTTTTACCATTCATTTCAGTAGTAAAATATGTGGCCTCCTGCCAGCATTATTGTGGCAGTGTCCCATATGAATGTTAAGCAGGCAACAATGATGCACTATAATTACAGTGCTTGAAATGATTGGAAATAAATTGGCACTCCAATTATAGATGCATGAAAGAGGCTCCAGTATATCACAGTCAGTCCATTAATTTCTGAAATAGCTCAGGCGATCTCACTATTTTAGTGACATTTGTTATTCGCCGCTGCAATGAATCTCATTGAACAGTGGCAGGGCCCTGGAAATTAGCAAGTTGAAGGACATTTGGAAACAAAAGAACTCAAAACCATTCCGTGCTACTTTGTGCCCCAAAGAGAAAATAACCTCCAAGTGCAATATCAAAACCTGTTTGCTGCATTTTGAGAAAGAAAATATTAACGTAGTTTTGGGTCCCACCAGATGCCTTCAGTCACTTTAAACAGTATTCCAACTGAGCACGGAAACAATTTTATGGAAGTCTGCACAGTAAGCACATCCACATTTCTACAGTGTACTACAAATATGTTAATGGGAAACTCAGGACTGCAAAGGTAAATACTACATGTTACATTTGTTAATCTCAGCAGGAAATTGCACTTAAGACAACACATCATCAACTTGGTATTGGTAAACCAGTCCAGGTGATTTGGGAGCTGGGCCTGTGACAAACACCTATGGTGAGCACCTTCTGTACGGAATCTTGTTTAATAATTTCTGTCCATGGGTTCATCCCTGTTGCCCCTTTAGTTCACCCTGAGGCTCAAAAATATTTTGTTTTCCCCTGATCATGTGCTGTGAAACATTACTGTCATCTCATCAGTAGCCCAGTTTCTCTGAGGCTGCATCAGAATAAAGGAAAAGGAGGAAGAAATAACATCACTGAAGGAGAGAGGAGAAAGACTGTTTCCATTCAGTTGTCTTCCAACGGCCGAGTGGCTGGTCTCTACCAGTTCAGCGTCATAGCCAAGACAGGGAGATGGAAAGAGATATATGAGCTCCAGACTTCCAAGGTTCTTTGCCCACTGTACAGTTCGGTCTTTCCAATTAATCAGTCTGAAAACTGAAATACTTTCAGTCTCCTCCATTGTGCACTGGATAGTGGAAAGGGCTGGTCACAAGATATCAACCCCATTCCACTAGGATGAAACCTTTGGGCACTGGAAATAAAGACCAGCATCTGAGCACCCCAAACAGACTTACAGATTTTAACTTTTCAATAGGAATTTTAAACTAGCATAAATATTTATAAAAAATTCAAAAGAAACTTCAAACAATTGCTAAAAGACTAAAGCGAGTCATCAGGGCCTGAAATTCCAACTTAAGGGTCAGTAATTCCCCTCCACTCTTTCAAGGATTTGTAATTTTGTCGTTCCAGATTAATAAGCAAGCAATGCAAAACAGCTATTCTATGAAGTTTCTTAAAATAAGTGAAAATATAACATTCTGATTCCAGAAATTTTTATTTCATGCTCATAAACAGAGTAGGCAAACCCAAAACGCAGATCAAGAAAAAAATCAATGTCACCATGCCCTACGGATTTTTTTTTTTGAAAACTATTGTAATGTATTTTGCAAATAAACCCCAACTGAAGGCACCTTAGAGTTCTGAGTACTCATCTTCTGCTACACTGAAATAGAGCAATCAAGATAACTGCGATGAGAAGGAAAGTGTGGTTTGTAAACTTTCTGTGGGAATTTGGAGGGGGGAAAGAAAAAGGGAAAATGGAATTCAGCTTAATAAAGAATATAATAACAGAAATCTAAGTAATGTCTACAATGTTTTACAGAAAAAAAACCAAGCTTGTATGCTGTTCTTGATGAAATTCTAAGTGTGACTAGTAAATGGAACTGTATTGAACGGATTATATTGGATGCTTACCTCAAATATAATATATTTGTACTGTAGTTTGGGAAAAAAACACCCAAGTTGGCTACAAAGTGTCTTGTCCAGCGGATGTCAAACAGCAGATTTCATCAGCATTTATGGGGTTCTGCAGAAATCAGGATATCTATATTTTCATCACATTTTAAAAGAAACTATAAAACCACTGGCTACGTCACCAGCAAGAGGCACAGCACGTCCAATCTCACTGAAAATGGACATGTAAATGAAGACTGTTTCAGAGCTTTTGGATAGGGATGTTTTAATGCAGGTGCATACAGATATGATAATACATTCATGGAATGTCCTGAGTTGGAAGGGACCCAGAAGGATCATAGAGCCCAATTCCTCTAGACATATACATCCAGAACTAAGAAAGGCAATTTTGATGGGAATGGGAGACTAAACTGAAAAGTCACATTTCTGAAAGACTGAGGGTTCATCATGAACCACATGAGAAATTACGACATCAGTGTGTTTGGAAATCTACTTCACAGCTTTGAGCTTATCGAAATCTCTTCCTTAGCATAAGGAAGTCTGAGTTTAGCTGTGTAGTTCATCTCTCATAGAAGTCAATGAAAAGTCCATTGTCAAATTTGTTGAGGATCAGAACAAGTCCAGAAGAGCATTGTACGTTTTTTGAAGTGCTATACAAAGATTAATTGAACCTCTATCATTAGAAACTTCTTTGAGAGGGGGGAAAATGAAAACATCATCTTTTTTATAGTCATTGCTTGCCCCAACCTTTCACACTAAACCTAAAATCCCATGACTAAAATGAAAAAGCTTTTTATTTTTAACATTTCATTCCTTGTTCTATTGGCTTGGATCAATGTGTTTTGAGGAGGTCACTGTCAAATTGCCAAGTTTTAGATGTACAATTAAGGCCTAATTAAAGGTTTGATAGAACTCTCTCAGTAAAATTAACTCATTCAAATAGGAGATAATATAAGATCATTCACTAAGGACCTTTTCTACTTCCATACAGAACATAAAATTTTTATTTCATCTTACAGTATAAATTAAACTTGATAAAAGAGGCATGCGGTTTGTTCCAAACTTCAGGGTTTATATAAAATGGACAAGTTAATACTATTCTTTCCCTTTGGTGGTACTATGAATTATGTTTCTAGCAAATGTATAGAACTTTAATATACTATAGCTTTCTTAAAATACCTTTCAGTCTCCTTGCTATCTCTTGATTTTGGCATTGTGTGAGTTCCCTTGTCCAGAATTCTTTGAAAAACCTTTATGGTTCTTATTAAAGTGGTATCTCAGAGAAAAGAACAATTGTGACACAATAGTTAGATGGGGGTTTTTCTGCCTGGAAGGTCTTAAGGCTTACACCAGGATGACATTTAAATTTAAATGCTGCTAAACTGTGTTACTCTCTTTGTTTGTTTACCTACCTGCAAAATCAGTTTGTAGGCTCCTGTTTATGCAGAATTCATCACCAAGCTGCCTGACCCAGAACACTGCTTGTTTGCCAGGTTGCTTATTTTGACTTCTAGGTGTTCTATGCTGATTTTGAGAGTCTGTTCCTGATATTGTATTAACTGTGGGCTGCTATTCCCATCTGCAAATGAGAAATGTTATCATAGCATGTTATGAGCCAGGATTTCAACCCTGTATTCCCCAGACACCAGTTACATTGTCAGGAAATGCCAGTCACTGAAGTCAGAAGTTTCTGGGGATCTCTCTTTATTACTTAAGGAGCATCTTGAGACATGCTGAAGAATATGGTCAGGCTTGCTCTGTGCAACCTGGTCTGGTTGAAGATGTCTTTGCCCATGGCAGGAAGATTGAACTCAATGGCCTTCAAAGGTCAATTCCAACTCAAATCATTCTATGATTCTACATGAGCATGTTCGGTTTGGAAGTGGAACTGGCGCAGTTTAAAAGGATTAGACTCTTCAGTGCTGACTACCTTGTGGAAAGCAACCTGGTGCCCTTCAGCTGGTGGCAGTCAAGGCTGTGGTATTTAAACTGCTAATGGACAGGAACAGGGAGAAAACAGCAAAAGGAGAACAACTGATGCATGTCTCGCATGTACATGGCATTTTCTGCAAATCACGTGACTTGTCCCAAACATGTCCCAGTAGCCAATTCAGCGACAGAATTCTGAGTCAGATGCAGCTTTGGTCTGACCAACTTGTATATTCCTACATTACATTTATGACTGAAATATTGCAGCTGCCCGGGAGAAGACTCTAAACATGCCTCAGTGCAGAACCAAACAGAATAGCGGACACGCCCTTTCACATTTCTGTTTCTACTTACTGACACATTAAAGTGTTATATGTAAGAGCTGGGGTATCAGTGAAATATGCAGAATTATATCTTGATATACATGTAGTATGTAACATTATATATATAGGCAAAATACATTCTATAAAAGTGAGCATGCATACAATTGACCATATCCAGAAGCCTGTTCCTCAGCATCTGGTCTTCTGCTTGACTTACCAGCTGTTGACCATTTAGTGTACAGTCATCAGAGGCTTCTTCAGAGGTGACTAAAAGTATACACAAAATGCCTGTATAACACTTAAATATACAAGAACTTAGATTGGTTCTTCTCTGTGGAGATCAGTGGAGGGCAATATCCATTACAGACCTCATTTACAGCTCTCTGCTTCGATTTCAGAATGCCTGTCCTGAGCCTTGCCTCACAAAAGCAGCTCTGCTCTACTGTGAGCAGTTCTTGTCCTTGTGGGATATGCAGCTCTAAAGCTTCTGTACCACTGCTCCCATAAAGAGCCATACTAAGATGCTCTCTCCCACTTCTTGGGAAAGGAAAGCCTTGGTCCGCCACTATTATAATCATAAAATAAGCAGGAAGTAACATTTGTTAAATGAAATATCCCATATTCTCTGACTCAGGACACAATTTTATTTTTTTCATTCAGGAAAACTCTGGAATCCATGACTGAATTCTGCAGTTATGTTTCCAGCTAGTCTCAAATAAGGCAAATTTTGCTAAGTATGTACATGCCCACTTAATGAGATTTAAAAAAAAAAAAAATTTATTTGTCTACAGAAAATTAATTGAGAGAGAGAAAATAATTGCGAAGAGATATATTACCCAAATCCTTTCCTACAGACTGTACAGGGTCTTTTCAGTTAAACTGAATTCCTCTGTTTTCCCTCTTTTCTGCCCTGTCAGAAGCGAGGGCCTGATTCGGAGTATGGTCAAGCCAAGAAAGACCTGTCCATGGGTTTCCATGCACATCAGGTCTATTACTGCAGTGCTTGAATATCTCACCTAAAAGTTACCATCAGTCTCTGAGGGGCTGGAGTAGCTTCTGTGGAGATCATCTTCTCTCTACGTAAATCTCTGCATTTTGTAGACAATACAAGGACAACAAGGACAAATTCTGAAGTACTTAATAAAGCAGAGAATTGTAATTTTTCAAATACTAGCATCTTACAGCTGTCTCTCAAGTACTCATCTGCATCAAAGCTGAACTCTAAACATTTTGAGGCTACAAGAATAACAGCAGTTTCTAAACCACCGAAGGATGACAATTTTAGACAAAGTGTATTTGTTCTCTATTTCCAACTATGCAGCTATCATTAGCACTGTATATTAATGAAGATAGGGAAGAATGAGACAATCACACCTTGTTTCAGAGGAAACGAGTGGCAGATGATTTGTAGTCCCCTATTCTAAATGCTACCCCATGTTACTTTTGACACAGGCATTTCAAATATTCAGCTGTGACTGCTTATTTGCTCCTTTCAAAAGTTTATGAAGTCCTTGATCTAAGGTCACTAAACAAATCTGAAAGCTGTAAATGAGTTCAAATGCAGTAAAATGGGAAGTTAATTTTCACTGCCCTGTCTCTAGATTAATCAGTTGAGGACAAAGATGAATTAAACAATATATTAGCAGACTGATATAGCAATACAGAAGCTGTATTTATCTATCTCTGAACCATCCACTCCAACAGTTTTATATTGAATTCATTTTCTTCAGCTGGAGTAATACATGCCTTGAAGGTGGTTCCTGAATATCAGATAAAGTCACCCACATTGTATCCAGTAGCGTTGAATGAACCAATACCAACAGAGCAGTTTCTTCTAATGCTGGTTTTGCCTCAGCAAGAGAAAAAAGAATTAAGCAGATCTGCAGTACCTTATTTACTAAAGTGCCAAATGCTGTTGCAAACCAGAACTAACCCGATACACATTCCAATGTCTAAAAAACTCATTCAAGTGAAAAACAGTCTCTTTAGGTCAGGGAGCGGAGGAAGGCTGAGGACCTGCTGTGCTCAGAGAAGAATTAAGGGAAATCTTCCAGTACTTAAAAGAGGCTTACAAGGTAGCTGGAGAGGGACTTTTGACAGGAGAATGTAGTGATAGGGCAAGAGGAAATGGCTTTAAACTGAAAGAGGTCTTCGCTATGATGGTGATGAGGCACTGGGACAGGTTGCCCAGATTGTTGTAGCCATTCCATCCCTGGAAGTGTTCAAGGCCAGGATAGATGGGGCTCTGAGCAGCCTGGTATCACATAGAAGCAGCCTGACACACATAGAAGGTGTCACTGCCCAAGGCCGGCGGGGTGGAGCTAGATGCCATTTAAAGGTCCTTTCCAAACATTTCTACTCTACTTTTCAAGTACTAAATATTATTACTATAATTAATGAAAAAAGTGTTGATTTCAATGCTGCTTCTCATTTTAAAAGGAAACCATTTCCATGATTTTAACACACTTTCATCAAGGTTATAGTAAGTGGGAAGTGTTAATGGAGCCAGCATTGCAGTGACATACATTCATACACTAGAACAATGCTGCATGGAGTGTCTAAACATTTCACCCTGCCCCTAGCCCCGGAAATTATTATATTTCAGTGATGTGAAATTATTTTACATTCATAGTACTTTCTTCACTGTTTCCTCTACCACTTGTTAAACAGTTTTTAAAAAGGAAAAAAATGTTCTTTTTCTGGTGATCTGTTTTTTACAAAGAACGCAGAAAGAATCTCAACTGATAAACAAAAAGGCCTTGAGAGATGATGCACTATTTACTGGCTATGTTGAAAATCTCTGGTTAAAAGGTTTACTTTTTTCTGCAGTCTATTCCCACAGGTACAAGAAAAAAATATTTAAACTCAGTTCACTGGACAGAATGATTCTTTCTCTACATCTAGACTTTTCCATTTTGCGTAAATCCTTCTTTACCATTATGAATTAATTATCCATAAAAATGAATAAGAGGAGTGATGTTCCTATTCTACACCATGACATAGTCACAATAGAAGTAGAAATTGAAAGGATAAATCTTGCAATGAATGGTGACATGCTTTATACATATATAAGTACTACAGAAAAGATGATATTAACACTCCTCAGTTTTAATAAGTTCTTGGTCTTGATCCATCTGAGAATTCAGAAGCCCAATTGCAATCTAATGCCCTTCCAGAAATAGCACAAAATAAAACTCTGATGTCATTGACTTCCTCATGGGCACAGTAGCATGCCCAGATTTTCTCTTTCTGTGGAGTTAACTGAAAGACTATGAATATTACAAGAATTAGGCTAGCCTGTGAGGCTGACTCTTGGAACAAGCACGTGTCCCATGTAGGGATTGGTACTGCATTTATGGAGGCCCTTAAATCACTCCCATTCAGTCCACGCTCTTTTTTTTACTACAAACTCACAAAAAATTGTCATCCTCTCCTTTAATGGTATTTTGTAAGTAAAGAGGGCAGAGAACCAAACAAACACACATTATTCACTTACCTAGGAGAGAAGAAAGGAGCATACAGCACTTAATTCCCTGCCTCAATGTGAGACATCTAGCGACACCATTCTGCAGAGCAAGCCGAAGCGATTTCCTTCATGGCTGGAAAGGAGCACACTAACTAAAGCACAACCAGAAGATACATTTCCCAGAGCAGAAACTGGTCAGATTCTCCAAACATCAAGCCTCCGTTGAGACCGATACTGAGTTGAATTTCAGACTCCTGCTATGAGTGGTGCTGCCTTTTACTCACACACAGCATCTCTCCAGCTACAACCCAGAAGGTGCATCCCATATGGGTTGATCAGAAATCAAATAGCCAATTAGCTGTTATGTATTTATTAGAAAAAGAGGTTTGGGGAATTCCTATCTCTGTCTTGATCATGCCATGCCACCACTAACAGGAAATTTTCATGTCTATTCTGTCTTTTCCCTGCCTGCTATTTCATTGCCAACTCAGCCTATATGGGGTTTTAGGCTCACTGCAGCAGGGATCTTCTGCTGTAGCTTTGCACCTCCTACTGAACAAAAAGAGGACTCAGTTCACTGTTTGACTCTGAAGCCAAATGGCATCAATCAACATCCATCTACATTTCACTGCACTTGCCCCTGAATCTCTTCTGACTCCCTGCAGTGTCTCTATGACATGGTCATTATTTTGCTCTTCTTCTGTCCAAAATATCTAAGACAAAATGAGCCTGTGTCACAGCCAGCCTGAGTAGAGAGCAAAAAGGTATGGATGTTAGATACGTCCTGAGACATATCATGAAGGCACATAGGGTTATTTGAGGGCATATGAGCTGCTCAGATAGTCCTGAAGGACTCTGCAGGCTGGAGGAATCATGGACTTGTCCATATTGTTGACTAAGAATGGTCCCTGGCAAGTGGTCTTTGTCTCACACTGCAGTAAATGCCCAATTGACTTGGACAATTGACACAAGCTCATCTGCCAACCGTATCTCACCCAGATTATTATTTTATATGGCCCTGTATTATTTTTACACTAATAAACTAAGCTGTGCCTGAGCTCATTCTCTGGCCAACAGTGAGACTGGCTGTCAGTATCTGGTGGTAAAAATCCTCTTCCCTCCAAAAAGGGGTAGCCATTGCAAAAACAACTTCAGGGAATGTTCTTTTGACTGCACTGACTCCTGAACCTCCTGAACTACTTGGGATGGCTAAAACTGTGCCAGAGGCTTTCTCATGGTTTAACAGAATAGAAAATCAAGCTGTATAACACAGGCTCAGGACTTAGCTCTGTTTTAATTGCAGTCGAAGTCTCCTGTCTCCCATTGCACTCTAATTTATAGCTGCTCTGGTGAGGGGACAGGGAGAAAATGGAGTTATTACATGTGGATATTGCTCTTAGCAAAATTGTAAAAAAAAGAAAACAATCCTGCAGGTCTTCCAACATCTGGGGATAAATTTGTCAAATTGTTGAACTCACTCTCTATTCCTTCTCCTTTAGCACTGTGCCCCTATAAATTTTAATGTATTTCTTTTCTATCAAAGGTATTATTTGGTATAAGTGACAAAGTGACACATTTGGTAGCTTTGTAAATATACATTTGAAGACTCCTGGCTGTCATAAAATAACTGGGCTGTCAGATTGCAAAGTCAGAGTGAAGCAAAGTGGTTAACTGAAATGAGACTCCCATGAAGAATTTTCTTGTCACTCTCTGTGTGGAGGCATCTGCTGCAAATTCAGACTCTCAAGTCAACAGACACTTTGATCACAGGATGATTTATGTCAGCCATCAAATGTCTGAGTGGTAACCACACATCTGTCACCAGGACAATGTGGCATAAAAGAGAATTTAATTGCTTTTGGATTATAAATAAAATGAACATTGCAGGAATAAATTATGAGATCATTGTTAATTTGTCGATCATGCTATCAAGGGCAAGAAAAACTATTGGGCATAAAAGAAAAGTTATTTTTGCTCCTAGGAGATGCAGTTAGGAATGTTTTAATAACAAATGGCAACAATCTCTTTTTGGTAGGTACATACAATCCGAAAAAAATTGTCAGTGTTGATGAATCTGGCACATCTGTCTCGTTTAATCAACTCTTGCAGGTGCTAATGGAGGAAACAATCTGGGATAAAGGACTTGTGAAAGTCAGCTATTAAAGATAAATTTAATATTTAGATGCACTTCTCCTATTTCCTTCCTCCCACCTATTATTTAAAACTGATGGCTTGGAAGAGAACCACTTCTGAAAGAAAAAAAAAAAACAACTGCGCTCACCACCATAGAAAACTAATTTGTGTTCAATATCCAACGAAATTATGGGTGCCTAGCATACCAGAATGACACAAACTTCCCTGCCTAACCACTGGAGAGGGGACTGGACCTCAGCTGGACTATAGGATTTGGATTTACAGAAATATTTGCGTGTGGACAAGGTGTTCATATACTCATTGCTGTCAATGGTTAATAAAGATTTGACCCAGTCGCCATAAGGTGATGCCCAGTGTCCTTTTAGTTCCCCTAGGTTACCTGAGACATCTACACAGGATTGGCAGAGATGACCCATGACATCTTCCCTTCTGGATTAGCAGCAGAAGACAAGAAGGATTCCCCATGGCAGCAAAATTATACCAGATGCTAACATTAGGGAACTGAATCTGGCCCCTACTTAGTGAGGTCCATCACTTCATCCCTTGGTATGGAACCTTCGTTCTTCAGGTTCTCCAAGGCATCCCGTATGGCCAAATGCGTGTTACCTGAGTGCTGCAAAGCTCAGGTAAGACTTCCACAACAGCCAGCAGGAATATAGCACAATGTCTCTGCAAAGCATGACATAAATGCCTTTATTTCCCAGACTGCTAAAACAGAAGGGAGCAGGGAGAGCTGTATTTATCTCTTGCCACTGTGACCGTGGTCAGGTCACAGAAATCCATTCTCCAACCTCCCTTATTTTCATGTGTATTTTCAATTTAAGTAATTTGTGAGACTCACCTTTCATAGAGAATATTTAGGCTTATGGGTCCAGATCTCATATAAAGTGCTTGTGTAGTAGCATAGTAATAATAGCAATTACAGAAATCACCTTCTCAGCATTTTATGTATGGACTGCTGAAGTGTTTGATGTAAGCCCCAAGTTAAATGAAATTGATTGTCAGTTCTTGAGCCTGTACCAAGTGCCACTCACTGTAAAATGCTACAGCATGACTTGTAAGCATGATTTGATTCTCATGCAGCCGAAGTGAGAGGTGTAAATAATATACACACATGCACGAATAACCACTGCTGCAGAGAGGTTAGAGGACTAGTCTAGGGTGAATTATTCATTGTGAGGGATTTAACTTCCCAATTTAACCCTTTTTTTTCTGCTCAGCAATGACTGGCATCCAGGTTTGAGGCCTGATTGTACCTGCAAACTGACTTAAGTGATACAGAAGCAGCAGAGAGTTGTCTAAGACTGCCTCAGGGAACACCACTGCACAGAGTTTGCTGCGTCTGATATCACAAGAGCATAAGGGGTCTATGTCATGTTCTTTTCCAAGAGCTGTCTAAGATGTGTGACAAGGAACAGATGCTGTTTTCTCAGGTCAGTTTACTTTAACTCACATGCAATAGCTGAACAAGTTGTTTCAGTTTATGCACAGGACCACAGCTACACCAAAATACGAGGGAAGAAAAAACTGTCTTCAAACCTCCTATGGCTGGTTCTGTATCTGAATATTAATTGATTATTTGGAGCGTATAGTCACAATTAGATGGTATGATGCTCTCTTCCTTATCATCTTCAGTAAATTAATTATCAGTATAAAGCATACATAGGAACTCTAGTCCCACCAAAGCCTATTCTCCCAGTTCGGATGCAGAAAGCCTTTCTCATCTCCAGAGCAAGAGTTTCTGCAAGTAAAAGTGATACAAAAGGTGAGCAGCTTAGTGGGTTGAAAGACTTCTGGGAACGAAGGGTCAGAGACGATCAGGTGAGAAGATAAGGCATTAGTCACAGGTACCTTCAATAGATATAGAGATCTTAGAGGAAGATGTCTGAGGAAATGTGAGGCAACACTAGCTGCTATTGAAGATAAAATACTAGGTTTAGTAAGAAGCTGAAAATACTGAGGGAGCACAAGGAAATCACAGAAAGGGAAAATGAGGATTAAGAGATCCAGAGGCCAGAGCAAAATAAGATGATTAGGAGCTCTTGCTATAAATAAAAGTCTCTTCACATAAATTCTTATACCTAACCAGTAAGTATAGTTTTAAATTGAAAAAAAAATACCCCTCAGATTAGGCATTTGAAAATTCATTTTAATGGGAAATACCATGTGTAAAAACAAATTTTCATGGAGTTACTGGTGTTCCCACCATTGAAAGTCTTTCAAAACAGAGGATTGAAATCGTATCTACAGTGACATAACATATCCAATCTTCACTGAATCAAAGGAATGGACTAAATGGTTTCCTGATGTCTCTTTCTGAGCCTTGGCTTAACAAGTGACAAGCGAACTCAGAGACTGTTTTACTGCCTGTTTTTCTAACAATGGTTCAATTGTCTGCTACAGATCCACCCACCCTCCACTGAACCAGATGTGTGAAAATCACCTGTGACACTTTTGTTCTCCACTTCAACGATGGCAGTACAACACTCCTAATCGTTTGCATGGATATTCCTAGGACTGCTTTCAGAGAGAAGTCGCTTACCTCAATAATCAGACATTTTAAACCAAAGCATTTATCTTCAAGTACTGAGCTATCAGTAGGACCTCTGGCTTCACAGGCTCTTAGACTTGCAGAGGGGATGCATTTATTCACTTTTTTTTTTACTCACTGGCCCTAATGAATTATAATGAGATGATGCATTATAAGCTGGGCTGATAAGAAGTGCTTGGCAAGACTGATATCCCAAGCTATTCCAATACAATAGGAGAAAACCTTTCTGGTCCTCTCTTTTGAAGGGCAGGTTGAAAGTAGAAATCCTAGTGACCTCTCTATCATCTTTATCTGCTCAACAGAGCTGTGGATATGGCAGTTAAGATCCCCCAAAAGGAACAGGCAGTCTTTTTGAAGAAGTCCTTACACTTCTTTTCTTTTTACCTTCATAATATTCATCCAGTTCTCATTCTTGCTATAGAATTTCAACAAGCTAAAGCTATTCAAAGTTCACCTGGTGACACAGACTGACAAATGTCACAAGTTTATGTATGGCAGGACTATCTGGAGTATATACAAAAGCATGCAAAACTGTTACCTATAAGGGCAGATGTAGCCCAGTTTCCAAGAGAAAAGGCTGTAAAAGGGATTAAAAATCCATTTTCCTTGCCACTGTTTCTGCATATGGAGTAGCAAGGTCGACTATAACATGGCAAAAAAGAAGCATAAGGCTGGGAGCCAGGAGACCTGAAGACACTGGGAGAACCTGCCAGAATGCTAGTGTCGGCTAGGATAGAGTTAGTTTTCTTTGTAGTACCTAATACAGGGTTGGGATATCTGCTGAAAACAGTGGTGATAATTCAGGGATGATTTTACTATTGCATAGCAGTGCTCACACAGAGCCAAGGTATTTTCTGCTCCTCACACCACCCCACCAGGAAGAAGACTGGAGGAGGGAAAGGAGTTGGGAGGGACGCAGATTTCAGTTCAGCAATATTTGACTTCTTTGCTACATGGGAAAAAACACATGCCACTTCTCATCTTTTTTTTTCTTTTTAATGCTGATCTCTTTAATTTCTTGCATTCAGATGTTCCTCAGATGTTCCAGCCTCTGCTCTTTGGGTCCTAACCGTGCCTCAAATGAAGGGGACAGGCCACAGAAGGAACTGTGCCTGCTGCTAGGGTTTCCTGGGGGCTCTGGGTCACAGCCTGGCTGTCGGGTGTCTCACTCCATGTCCCACGTCTCAAAAAGAGCTGTTTCAATAACAGCTGGGTCACTACTTATTAGTGAGCATTACTTTTGTATCTCTGCAAAGACAAGATATTTTAACAGGAAAGCCCGCAGGTAAGAATATATTGACAGCAGAATTTCAGTGTGAACCATTAAAATGCACCTGAAGATGACCATCCTGCTGCTGCTTTGAATCGCTTCCTGCAGCTTGCTGTGGACTGTTAGTCAAAAAGAAAATACTAAGAAGAAAACCTAAATTAGCCCCTGGACAATATAAATGCAACTAGACTTGGATTCATCTGTTCTGATTTCACACTGTGCTGCCTGAGGATATACTGAGTGCTAGCATGAGGCAGTGTTCAGCCTGACTCTGGTTAAAGTTGTGTCTTATTCCTACAGCCATAAAATTCACTAAGTGAGGAGTTGGGTATTTTATTCGCATGATGTGAATTTCTCCAATGGGATTTTGTACCAAAATAAAAGTGGGCCTTCCTAAGACTCTGGAACTGTGATGAAAAATAACATTACAGCCCTGTTTTGGCATTCTTAACACTTGGAAAAGGATTGCCCCATACTAACTGTTGCTGAGGATGCAGCACAGCTGTCATTGTGCAAGAGGCAATATTTATCCAAACCTTTTTGCTTTTTTTCATTCTAAGCAGGAACATGTGCTATTTACCAAAAGTAAAAGTCCATTTTAGTGAGTATTTTATTTCTGAAAAATATTCAAGCAAGTTTATCACAGTATAGCAAACTCACAGGGAATCGAGGGTCTATTGCTTTAAAAAAATAATAAAAAGGAAGCTTTCTGCAATCCCAACCACAGCTTGTGGACTTTCTGAAGCTTTATAGACACTCTGAGAAGGTACATTTCTTCATATCTGACATCAAGACAGCTCCTAGGTAACTCAGAATTAGTCTTAATATGAACCACTTTTCTCCGTCCTTGGCTCACTTCTTCCTCTCCTGCTTCCACTGAAAGGCTTTAGTGCCTTGAAGGCCAACTGGAGCTGCCGTGCTACAGTTGTCTGTAAGTGCTAGCAAGGACTTGATGGTTACCAGAATTTGTATTGACTGCAGGAGAACTGGGACATCAGCTCACAGCATCTTCTTTGGAAGTTCATTATTTTCATAAGTTCGCAAAAACAGAGAAAAAAAGCAGAGAAAAAAAATTGTATTGTTCTATAGGATTTTTTTAAAGTGTTTGCATTCAAAAGAGAAGCTGATTGAAAGTGTTTAGTCCTTATTTTCCCTCATTTAGGAAAATATGAGATGCTTTTTGTCACTAACTTGAAGCATTACTTTGGAACAGTCCTCTTGCTAGAATTTCAGGTCAACACAGAGATACTGTCTGGACAGAAAGGGCATTAAATTATTTCTTTGAGAGCATTCTCTGGCTCCAGCCTACGTTAGTCTGAGAGCTGACTCTCAGCTGGTGAGGCTGATGCACCATTCCTTTGAAAATTGCTCCATTTCTTGAATATATGTACAGATTTTTTTATTCACATACCTAACAAAAGTACCAGGTTTGCAGCACAAACAGAATTGAGTTTGAAATAATTCCTGGTACAATTGGATTCAAAATTAATAACACTGCACAGTGTTATTTGAATAGTAATGGCTCCAATGGAGGCAGTAGTTTTGGAACTTATTATTAGAAAGAAAGCTTGAATTACTACCAGTACCTATATGTTTGCAATAGGCTCTAAAAATTTTGGTGTTTCACTATTTTTTACCCTGCTTAAAGTATGGTTGAGATGTGCATGAATTGTGAAGCAGTATTCTGGGCAGTTTTAAGAAGGTTCTGTGGGAGTGAGTTTGATGTTAATAAAGCAACTACAGATTTTTTTTTATTGTTGTTGTTTAATGTAAATGTTTTACGTGTGTGCCCTAAGGGGAAATAAAGAGGAAAAAAAGGTACAAGCTGTATAAATGAAGCAGTACATGGAACAAAAATTAACTCAAGTCTACCTCCACTTCGGTGAAGAAACTTGACTATTTGCAAATATATAATTATCTAAAATATTATATAATTACGAGTTTTCAGGCGAACAATTTGCAATAATTTTAGCTACTCAGTTATAAACACCATCCTCAGGAGAGGATATCAGGGCTCAGACCCTACAGTCCTATATAAGAAAAGACTGTGTCACCTGCACATTGAAAACAGGTCTCAAAGACACAGATCATACTGCTGTTCAGTTGACCCATAAAATGTGACAGAAAAAGATTTTAAGCAACACTGTACCTCGGGAGCTTGCTTACTTCCCAGTGAAATAAGCCAGTCAGTTGGGAATGGACTGCTGGAGGAGAGCACAGGATAGATCTTGCTTATCCCAGCTACTGAGGGAATGCTCTGGCCCTCTGATGCCAGTAGTGCCAGCATCATAGTCCAGCTGGTGTGAGGCCAAGACTCTTCTCAAATCTTTGCATCCACTTTGCTTCGATATTAGTTTAGACACAGTTGTAAGCCTGTCTCCAATGATTTCTGGGAGAGAAAGAGCCAGACATATTCAACCTTTTAGTCCTTACTTTCAGAACTGCTCTTAGTTGTTTAAGATGTAAACATATGCAAGTTGATTGAGCTCTCCTTGGCAACCATCCTTCCTTGGAAGTAAATATTATCCCCATATTTCTACCCATGCTTTCCAAAAAAAGTGTCTGTTGGGTTGATTTCTACATAAGGCAACCTCGCAAGAGAAGATGTTTGATATCAGGAAGGAAAAACCAGCACTACAGGCTGAGGACCTCAGATTCAAGTACACACTTATTTCTGTTCAACAATCTACATATGGGGACAGGCTCTGCAGCTGTGTGTGGAAAGTACCTGAATAATTTCTGCCTGGCAAAAGCAGATCATGTCTACTTTGAAACAGGGCCTTTGTTTCCTTGCATAAACTTGTTGGGGGAGTGGGAGAGGGCATGCAGGACTATCTAAAGCTTCAGTATCTAAAGTATCTGACAGACTTCAGCATCCCAAAGGGAGAAAAGAGGGGAAGTTGTACTGCAAAACTCCTGATATTTTTCCAAAGGTTTTTGTAATTGGTTTGTCATGTCTTGCTGTTATTTTTAAGTTCTGATAGCACCCTTGGGCTCAAACTGGATCAAAGTAATGGGCAAAGCCAGACACACACTGGTTAACACAGATAACATGGGGGGCACAGGTAGAATCTCTCATAACTTTTGTCAGCAAGTGATCTAAATTAGTCCATTTTGATTCCGCCTATAGTCAGTGTAAATGTGTTGAAGGTGATTCATCCCAGCCTAGGATAAATATTGACTTTCAATAAGTCAATATTTTTGATGCACTTTGATTGAGTATAGAGGGAAACAGCATTGACTAGATGCTAAAGAGTTAAAGACTGGAGATAAGTAAAATATAGCCCATCCATAATGTAACAAGGGGGACTTTTATGTCTTTATTAGATACAGCTTCTAAAATAGTAGTACTGTGGGAATCCATTGACCTCACAGACATGAAGACAGAATTTTCCTGCAGATGACAAAATTGTTTGCTTAAGATAGATCTTTATTTACATAATCACTAATATGCACGTTAGGCTTTAATTAATTGTTCCATTATGTAGGTTGACTATTCTAACTGATATTGCCACAAGTCTGATTCGCTTTGTCCAGAAAGAAAAGAATGCTCTCTTTGGATACATGCAGGGAGGTATTAAGACTTCAATGATCAGGAGAATGCACGAGTGTATCACAAAGAGCTTTAAATCAAATGGCACGTAAAGTGAATGACAGCTCTTATTTCTAAGCAAGGTATCTTTAAGCTGTGAAGAATTTGTAATGGAATGACTGATACTGACAGGAGTGTTTTATCCCCATCCTTTGATTTCAAAGTGTTGCAGTCAGAATTGATGAGGACCCCTCTGAAGTAAAGAGAAGAACTAAGTTCAGAGCTGCTCTATGTGCAGGTCAGAGATAGAAATGAACTGTGTTAGGGAGCTGCAAGTGATTGCTTGATAATTTAAGAAAGGTGGTGAAAAGAGTTTTTAACCTGAATCCACATGGAAAAGTGAATAGAACTAAGATAATTATAAAAACTACTGACAATTGCCCTTGAAAAAAGTAACGAGAAAGAGCAGAAAGTAGACACAACTGTCTATTGTGTGCTTGTGAGAAAAGACAAACCCAAATATGCACAGTAGATGAACAACAAACATTAACGTGCACAAATCTGTCTTCAGAGAGGCGTAGATAAGACCAAGACAAACTCTTCTCAGGTATGAAAAAGTAACTTACAACATGTGATGAACACCATGTGAAACAAGAAAAATTCTGGTTGTATACCAGGATTATATTTTATTCACCAAGAACCTGGTCAAATAGTGGAACAGGGTCTGAGAGAGGCTCTACAGTCTCTGTCTCTGGAGATACTCCAAAGTCAATGGATTGCTCTCTGAGCAACCTTTGCTCTCTGTTACTGTTTTGTGTAGGGGTTGGACTAGATGACCTCTGGAGGTCCTTTCAAACCTGAGTTATTGGGTGAATCTAGGAAAAAATGCATGAACACTTACTAAAGGTTTAGGTAATCTGCCTTTGCTGGTTTTAACAAAGTACAGTTATTGAAAAAATATCAGTTCTCTGAAAGAAAGACAGAAGGGCTCTGAGCTCATCTACCTCATGTTTGGTTTTTTTTAATATTCCCAGTTGCTAGAATATTCCTTGTTCTAAAATTTGAAACAGATTTTTGTTTCAGAAAATTTCAAAATAAAAATACTTGCAAATAGTCTTAAATTAAAGGTCTGGATTAGGGCCCTGAAAAGAGTTTACATTTGGTTTGAATTGTGGAAAAAGACATGAGCCAACTTTTACTAAAAACAAAAGCTGAAAAAATCCACTTTTCAAGAAAAAAAAAAAGCTTAACTTTTTTCTACATGAACACAAGACACAATTTCAGCAGATTATTTAGGTGTGATTCTATTTTGGAAGAACGGAGGTTTTTTACAACATATCGCTGAGCCAGACAAGCTGTATTTGTAGCAAGAGCAGAGCAGAATGAGGTGGAGAGAGGGAAGAAACAGGCTGAGAGGCTTGGAGATAGTCTTTCCTCCTTACTTACCCATCTGGGAACTAACCTTGTATGAGCAAATGTTCCCTTAGGCTCTTTTTTACCAAATAGTAGCGGTTGGTCGGCAAATGCACATCGGAGGACAGAAGAGCCATCCGAGAGGCCTCTGCTTGGCGTAGGGAGGAAGAAGAGGACCCTACTGGAGTCCGTCTGAGAGCAGCTCTGGAGGCACTGCAGTCAGTGGGACCAGGAATGTGGGGTCCTAGAAAATGCTGTCGACTGGAGAGGTAACCAGAGGAGATCAGTAGCACTAGAACCTCAAGCAAAACAGGACGTTCAGGCAACAGGCAAAAGTGTCTGAAACCCTGAATGAAGTTTACTAGCCCCTGCTCTGGTCAGCACTAGGGATCTAAGGCACCCCATCTGTTTGGTGATCTGACAAACTAATCAAGGAACTGGGTCCAATATTAGGGAACAAGTGTCCAGAAGCCAGGTATAAAAAACAGGGAATGAGGAGAACATATAGGAGACAAAGGAGGATGACACAGATGAAACAGGCAGACAGGCATGACAGAATCATTTTTGAGAAGAAGGTGGAAACAAACTCATCAGAAACATGGAGAAAAGAAACAGCAGCCCAGGAAATGGGGAAACAAATGCAAAGCAGAAATTGATGAAAAAATGCACCAATGGGTTTAGAAAGAGGTAGCGTGAAGCAAATTGAGACTGTAACACTCTTCACACTCCCTGCCAGCTGGACATCTGTCTGTTTTCCTGAGGGGCAAAAGAGACGATGATTGTGACGGGTGATAATTTTGTATGTACACAGAGGGTTTTCATCTTGAGAAGAAAAAAGGTCTCTGTCCTTATGTTTTAGGTTTTCTGTTTAATTACACCTAATGGCATCTTCCTCAGTGCATTACACATCAGAGCAGCTGTCACTGAAAGAGGATCTTTCTACTCTGAGAGTCTAATGACCTATCATTTTTGCTTGACAGTGGGAGAAGCACTGAGCTGCTGTGAACTACTTGTGATGGTACCTGGTGATTTCTTTCTGCCTTCTGACCTCCCAGTGAAAATGGAAAAGTTGCTCACAGTTTTTTAAGAGAGAGATTTTTCCAAACTTGTCTGCAACATCCTTCATGATACAACACTGCTTTTTCAGCAACCTGACTTCTGAGATTAGGGTGAAGAATTGATTACTGGTCTTTTCTATTATGAAATCCTGCTTCCTCTGCCTTCCTCAAGAGTGAGAGAAAGAGTGAACAGACTTACTTGGCTTTTCTGAAGTGTAATAAGAAAGACTAAGAAGTTTATTTTACCAGAATTAAGGTCTACTGTCAATCTTGAAAGAAGTCCTGCTAACCTGGTGTCATGTCATCCCTGGAGGTGTTCAAGGCCAGGTCAGACGGGGCCCTGAGAAAACTGATCTAGTGCGTGGCATCTGTGTCCATCATAAGATAGATAACCAAGATGATCTTCAAGGTCCCTTCCAACCCAAACCATTCGGTGATTTCTATGCTTTCTGTGGTAAAGACGGCTGAAGGACTGTTATTTGTACAAATGCCAAGCAGCAAGGTCATAATCTGCGTAAGAGTTTTCTTACCCCTGACAGGAATACTACGATGAGTTCTACTTTGAAAATTATCTTGAAAATTTCAGACAAGTTAAACCAACTGCAAATCAGAGGCTGTACCATATGGGTGCACTTTATTTTTCCAATACTTTCTACATTTGTAGAACAATGGCACATGAACTGTCAACTGAGATGAGAAATATTCAATTCGGAAGTAAGATGCAAAACTTGTTTTGTCAATAAGATTCAATAGCCTTCGGATCCTTGCTAAGGGGTGTGTAAATCACAAATGTCTGTCTTTAGCTCAGGAAGAAATGTCTTTCTAAAATGTTTCAGCTAATTGAATTGCAAGCTTTAGCAAACGAAAAAAAATATTATTATCATTCTGGGATTTGTGTGCTTCAGATAGCACATTAGAAGACTGTATTAGTTTCTTTTGGCCTTATCATCCTGGTGCTGTTTAGATTTTCAGCTGAAGTTTGGGTGTGAGCTCATGAAAAAAATGAGAGTTGCACATTTTGGATGCTGTTTTCACGCTGCAGGTAAGATCTCAGACAAATTGGCTCCTCTACATTACGTCCCACATGTCAAAACACATCTAGTGTGTCTGCAGACCCTCAGATTTCCTTCAATACATTGCTGCTAGACCCTCTACAAGGTAAGGAGAGAAGGAGCAAGTGGCCACTCTCTCATCTGATAAATTGCTATGGTTTTTGCAGCTAAAAGGAAGCTGGTAGGATTTTCTTTCGAGGATCACTAGCTGTTAGCAAAACTTGGAAAGCTGTTCAGTCTGCCACATAATTACAGCACAGATATGTTACATCATAACTTCTTTTTGGTTAATTCCTAGAGCTGTGTGTGACACAAGGCAGATTGGTCCCTGGATTCTTATCTTCCATGTCCCTGGATTCTTCTCCTTTCTTTGCCCATGAAATCAAAAGATGAAAATACAGTGACTTATACGGTGTTCCTGGAGAGTCACTGTTGTGATGTCTGCTTAATGCAGTGTCACTGATGTCATCTTTCCTGCATGAGTAGCATTTTGTAACTGTGATGCTCTGAAGAAATAAAGTACTACAGAAATGCAAATCAGTAATAAAATATTTTTGCATTCTTATCATGAAACCCCATTTTTTCCAGTCTTTAATCACCATACATGCATGTTTCTGCTGTAATCTAGGGAAGAAATTAAGCATAGATTTAACTAAAAAAACCTGGGGGTTTTTGTCATTGTACCTTGCATTTCAAGTTGAGCGCTGGTTTGAAAGCTTCTTCATTTTGGTCTGTATACTTAACCTTAGGGTTCACTCATGGCTTGTTGATAAAACGCAGTAATTAAAAGGGTTATGAGGCAGGTGGAGTCAGCAGAGAACCGGAAGAAAAGCCCAAGTGCAAGCATTGTGATTTCAGGGGTTAATTACTCCTTTTAGGATGTTTGATTTCCGTGAAATTCAATGCGTCTTTTTATGCTGGCAGCTGAGAAATAGCATTAAACTTCCAGAAACAGGCTGCATAGAACAGACCTAACTATAATTATAATTTCAACAGTCCCCTGTGTCCTTTTCTTTTCTGAGATGTTTAGCTGCTTATGACACAGAATTGATTAACATCAGACAAGGGATACCCTTGGAATGGAGCATTATGGGGCTTATACCACAATATTGAACTCAAATCTCCCTGGGACATCATTTCCTGTGGTCTGAAGACCTCCCTAGACGTGGTGTTGTTAGACTGAGTGATGAGTGAGCTGCTAATTTAGAACTCAGCATGGAACTCAGTTGTTATTGAAGAACTCAGCATGGAAAACCTTACAGAGGGTGGAAGCAAGGACAGTAGCCCAGAAGGAATACAGAGAATTTGTCCAGGTAACTAGGGATCAAGCTAGGAAAGCTAAAGCCTGGATAGATTTAAATCTGACCAGGAATGTCAAAGACAACATGAAAAGCTTCAATATATATAGGTACACGGGTAATAAAATGAAGACTAAGGAAAATGGAGGCCTCCACTGGAAGGCAAAAGGAGACGTAGTCACCTGGGACATGGAGAAGGCTGAGGTACTCAACAGGGTTGGAACCAGCGCTGTTTAATATCTTTGATGGCAACATGGATGGGGGATCAAGGGCACCCTGAGCAAGTCTGCTTGACAACACCAAGCTGTGTGGTGCACTTGACACACTGGAGGGAAGGAATGCCTGACATAGGGCCCTGGACACACTTGAGAGATGGGCCAAGGCAATTAAACTATAGACCAAAAATTATTGTCCCCATGTTCATCCACCTGTATGTCTTAATTTTCCCTTTTTATTCTTTCTTCTTACCTTCTGCTTTCCACCATGTAAGACTGGGGCATGAAAAATGCCTTTATTAGAAGGAAAAAGCAGCAAAATTTCCCATGCTTGATGTGAGGTAGAATCCAATGCATGTTTTCTCTCTCAGGAATTTTCAAGGATAGCTGCAAATGAAAAATTTTCTGGACGATGTTTGCTCATGTTTTTACTGATCCTTCCTTCCCCTGGCTCTTACAAAGATTATTCCTACTTGTACCTGCACCTCAACCATGGAAACCCTCACAAAGATCCCTGGAAAAGTGGAGGTGTCAAGATCTGCTCAGAGCTAGGTGGAAGAACATTCATACTCAATATCAGGCTTTGTTTTTTCTACACTGAAACAGGTTTTGTCATTTGCTTCTGACACAGTGAGGTGACAAAAAAATAATGTTCCTTTCCCAGTTGTTTCCTAACAAGTTTGAGATGTATTTATTATTATTTTATTTTTCTACCATCCTTTGATCCTTTGCTTTTGCAGAACGTAATTTTGGAACACAAAACTTAACAGCACCCTACTCATGACATGAAAAGGTCAACATTTCCAGGAGTAATTATATTCCAAATGAACAATGTTTGAGTAAAAAAGCCCTAACTTCCCTTTAAGTAGATGTCTTAGCTACGCGTTTAGCAGTGAATCACTAAACCCAATTTGTTTCAATAGATGAGGCAGTAAATTGTGAACTCAGTCTCTGGATATCTGACAAACCTCCTGTCTCTGATTCAGAGACATTTTACATTCAAGTCTTTAGCCCCAGAAGTACCCAATTCAACTCTCAGGAGATAAAATTGACCTCCTCAAGGAGCACTGAGTGCTCAGTTCTAAATTTGGACTGCTCAGGGTTTCTACTGTTTGTAAGAGATTCTTAAGCCAGGATGAATTTTGTAATCCTTTGCTCAGTCAGGGCTCTTTGTCTGATTCCTGGCTAATCTAAATCATTTACAGCTAATAATTTATGAATATGGATCAAGAAAAACTAGGATGTTTGTTGGTCAGGATACAGTCACCACCAATTGAGGTACCAACAGCAGTTAAAACTGAAATTTGTACATTCAAAACATACTCTAAATCTGCTATTATTTTAAACATGCCATGGTCACCTTTTTTCACGTCAGTTCTTACCTAGTCACCAAACCACTCCTCATCAGGGATTAATCCAGTAGACAGCTACAGCAAGCTTCAGATCTCAAGCTTTATCCATTTTTATACTTATAAAGACTAAAATAATACTGCAATAATTTTTCTGTAGGGAAAAACCTCATTGTGGGGATGTAAGTCACAATTGATTTCACAGTTTTTGTTTAAACTTTAAAAAGAAAATCCAGCCTCGGGCACGACTTAGTCAGGGGGAAATTTTACTTGAAAAAGGAGTGAATTTATTGAAATATATTTGTTAGAATGTAATAGAGGCAGCACTGGTGCTGACTGATATGCTTTGTTAAACAACTTCATTAGGTCAAGGTCTCAAGAATACTGTTTCATAATGACACTGAATTTGTTGCAAATTCAACAGTCATCTTTTGTGTAATACATTCAACTTTTCCCAAAGAAACAGTCACAGAATAGAATTACTAGAAAGTTTCTTTAAATCTTACCAGGGAAAGAAACTTTTCTAATCTTGAAAACTATTTTGTGTTAGGAATAATGCCCTGAAGACAGTGCACAGAGCATAAAGGAAGGAAGGGTTAAATTGAACGTGAAAAATTCACTATTAAAGAACTAGACAGTCATTTTGTACCTTGCTTAACTGCCATTTATACCAAATATAAAACTTTCCAATTTTATTGGACTAAAGGAGGAACCGTTGTTAAATAATGGTATCCATGGAAACAAACCAACTTTGACAAGACATTAATTCCCTGATGTCTCTGGAGGTAATGTCCATCCTCTCAGCATAGTGGTCAGAGAAGTCAAACCAGCTGACTCCTCTGAGAGGAAAGAAAATCTTGCATAATTCTACACCACCGCACAAAGTTTTCATTCCAAAGAAAATAAAAGATTGAGTGTGATAAAACACCCAGTCTGGGAGAACCTGTTGTTTAATAATACATGAAGATGAACCTCTTAAGGACAGTTTAATTTCCCCTAATTCTAGCTGTCTGAAATGCAGGTGCAAGCCTAATGAAGAATTTCTCTATTGCCAGAGGAAAAAGACCAGTGTCTCAGTCAGCAGTTTAACCCATCACAAGTTTGTTGTCAGAACTCTTACAGAGTGGAATTCACTGCCAGCACGGTGGGATTTGGATTATATGTCCAAGCAGGACGGTACAAAGAAATAAGCTTTTCCAAAACTGCTCTGCAGACAGATTCAGGGATTGAATAACACCATTTCTAAACAAACACCAGGTTTTTTAAAAGTTCCATGGAAAAAATTAAAAATATTCTATTTAACAAAAAGGAATTTGGGAAGCAATTGGAAAGGAAAATAAATGGTCACAAGTTTTTGAACATTTGTGTTCAATTCAACTCAAATCTTGGATAAATGCAACCATTATGTCTCTCCAGTGAATTTAGAAATGCAGAATTGGAATCCAACCATCCTTAGCACAATATAAAAGCTATCCAGTCCCAAAAGATCTGGTAAGGATCCTCACCAACCTGTTTCCCTCTGTCTTTACAGATACAAGAAATCACAAGAAACTTCAGCTCTTTCAAAAAAGTCCAGTTATACTTGCTGCATTGCAGTGCTGCCAGATGTGTAAGGGCTGGCATGGATAATTTTGAGGAACATCTGCAATAGACACTCCAGGGAAGCAGAATCACTTATCTTGGGTTTCATTGCTTAGTCTGGCACTAAGTCACACATGCTTCAATACCTTGTTTCCCAATTACAAGATGAGTATGGATATATCACCACAGACTGGCAATGCCTCATAGGGGTATTTCTTGTGAGCTGTAATTAAGCAGCTTATGTGAAATATATTGTTATAATATCAAGGATGCTGATGTAGGAAAGCAAAACACCTCTATGAAGCACCAGGGAGGCAAAAAAAAATGGAATGGCTTATACACTTACTAACAACAGGTCTTAAAACCACAAAATGTCTGTTGTCCAAAGATAATTCATATTCACAACATGTCTCCAGTCATTTTCACATTATCCCATGTAAAACAAAAGATTTTGAATGTAAGTGAAATGTATTATATGCACACTGCTCTAAAGCAATCGGAAACCAGACATCAGGGTCCATCTAATTTGTTAAGAAAACTATTTGTTACCTATTGGTGTGAAAATCATGTTTACTGCTCATATTGCCTGAGGCAAAACACAAAGATTCAAAGTTAATTTTCTTTCATAAATAAAACATTGCAAAACTCTTCATTGCACTGTACTTCGAGCACAGGCTCAAGCGTTGGTGCATGGATGCCATCTACTGGGTAGGACTTAATTGTAGAAACTTGTAGAGTCTTATTCTCTGCCAAACATTCCTGCAATCCAACCAAGTGACTGTGTATGTGTTCCAGAACCATGAATACATTCTGTCTAATGTACTTTTTTTTTTTTTCCCATTTTCTGGGATGAAGCATACAGAGCTATTTTTCTCTGTCTTCAAAAAATATCGCTGCTATTAAATATGTGGTACTTAAGGAAACACAAGCTCTTTCTTTTAGCAATGCACTGATGCTAGCAAAGAAACCTGAATAATAATTGTAACACAAAAAGAAACAAACACATGAATACTTGAGAAGATTAATACATAAAGCCATTATATTAAAGAGCAGCTCAGTAAATTGTATTTATAAATGTAGTTGGTGTGATTTATAAGGCATGAAACTGAGCACTGATTTGAATTCCCTGTTAAGATGCACACTGTGTTTACAGAGTCTGTGAGTCAGCAAAGCTCCTGAACATTTGGGCAATTTTAAGGGACCAATAATTCCATTGATTTGCACCACATTTCCCACCTGCTAAAGGCAAAATGCGGATGAGAAACTTCACGCTTTGAATAATTGGAACTCTATATAATAAGGCAGAACAGTTACCTTTAATGCCAAACTACTCAGCAATAATAACTTGCATAGGTTATTCTAGGAGATCATCCCCAAGAAATAGTCATTTACGGTTCTAAATGGGAAAATATATCTGTCATGACAGCAGAAAGGGAAAGATGTTTACAGGCAGCACAGGGCAGGGATGTTTGCCACAGCCCACTTCTTTGGATTGGTCCAATCTACTCCCTCACACAGGGAAGAGAGCCCATGGACCACAGAGTGTGTCTATGTCCTACGAGTATGAATATTTGGGCATCAAGCAGAATAAAGAAATGCAAAACATTAAGCACTTTTGCTAAGATGTCTTCAGCCCTCCATGAGAGAATAGGGCCTTAAAACCATCCACATGGCACTCAATCACCGAATCCAATCAAGGTCCGAAGGTCAAGTAGTCTTTTGCTTTGGAGCTGAAAGGAAATAGTGATTTGAATTTCTGGCTGAGTGAAAACAAGTAATTCTCTAAAGAGAGACTGACATAGCCTTGTCAATACTGAGCAAAACTGAAAAGAAAGAAGAAAGATAAGACATTGGACCTCAAAAAGAAGAGAAACTCTGAGATCACACAGCACGGAGAAAACTCTGAGATGGACAAAAACACTCAGGCTGGTTTTACACAGAGTAAATCTTCATTTGACAAGCCCACCCATACCTTTTCAAGGATGTAACAGCAAACAGACAGGGATAACACGCTAGATGTAATCTAATTTGATTAGAGAGAGTCATTTGATTAAGAACCACACACTATGATGATAAGCACAGAAAATCCCATGCACCATCCTCGACAGTTTAGAGGACAGTAGGTCTATTTTAGCACAGGGATAGGGTCCAAGGGGGAATGAAACAGCAAGTGAAACAACCTTCTTCCGGATAAATCACCATAACTAAATGCGATGAGAGCAAAAAAAGATCTCTTAAAGGAAATGTAATCAATGCAGTATAGAAGTCCACAACAGTGACATGGAACCAGCTAATATTTAGATTGACTGCGTCTGCATACCCACTCTAGAAGACATAGAAATATATTCCAAATATGTTCTGAGTTTCATTATGTGAATCCTAAAAGATCTGTGAGTCCTAAAAGATCTGTACTTTTAAGAGAGGATATGTGCTCTAAAATAAGTGTGAAATTGTTATGAGACCTGATAATGCAACACATTAAACTTCTATGTGTTTAGGTATCAGTATCACCAATGCAGAAAGAAAGATTATCTGAGTGACTGAAAGATTGAAAAAAGTGTACTTTTCGAATCTGAATGAATACTTAACAGCATGAAGAAATAAAAAAAATAGGTATTTACTTATAAAATTGTGCAGTACAGAATATATTTACAGAACTAGCAAAATATTTAAGGCTGAGATGAAATACAATTAAATAGCAACTTCTGAAATAATGTCGGAGTCAAACTCTAGAATTAATATTAAATAAGAGAAAAGGTTAGCAAATGTTGTTCACAATGAAGGAGAGAACACTTTCCTTAGTGCAAGCACTACTGGCAATACACAATTTTGGAATTTGAAAGAAATGTGGTGTTGAACTCTTCATGCTGTTCCAAAGCCTTAGCAGGAATTTCCTGGCCTTGCCATAACAGCAAAGGCACCTTTCTCACTCTACAAAATTAAAGCACTCAAATTAGCACTTAGTTTTCCATTTTGTGTCCAATCAGAAAATGTGAGAGAGAGAAAATAATTTTTCTGATTCTCTCACCCGTGGGTCATTGGTAAATGGTAACTCACAGGAAAAGCAGGTATTCCTGAATTTCTTACACATGTTTTTCTACCAGTGATAATTCACCCAAGTCTGGCAAAATGAGTTTTCCTCAAAATGGACTGCTGGGTCAATATAATGTGTGGCAAATTTACTGATGATTTCTGTAGTTCCATTTACTGGATTTCAAAATATAATATAATTAAACTTTGTGACTTTTAAACTCACAGAACAAAATCATTTCCCAACAGTCCAGAACAAAAAAAGTCTAATAAGCCAGTCTACTCCATGATCATACTCCACAAACTCTTTGTTTCAGTATAAACATCGCACCACCCCACACAGAACCAGTTGCCAATATGAGATATCCCCTTTCTAATCACTATCAAAACATTTAAAAA
Source organism: Oreocharis arfaki (assembly GCA_013398015.1). Classification (NCBI taxonomy): domain Eukaryota; kingdom Metazoa; phylum Chordata; class Aves; order Passeriformes; family Paramythiidae; genus Oreocharis; species Oreocharis arfaki. The sequence goes on from VZRR01002567.1 coordinate 84,813, forward strand.
TAAAAAAATTGATGCATTCTACTTCTGTCTTAGATGCCTTTTTCATAGCAGCAGAGGCTCTTGGGAAATTCATCCGTGTGAAAGACCAGCTTGCAGCTTTTTCTCCTTGTTTCTTTTGAGACTTAAACATCTGCTCATATTTCTAAAGGCTACTGGCAAAGAAAGGCAGGTAGATTTGCATTCTTTTGCACAAATGCTGTGGTCAGCTGGCTACAGTGAACTTGCTCCACCTTCGTTTTTAGTATTTTCTAGTTAGAAGGAGGTGTCTTCCAAATCTTATCCTCTGAGAAGTGCATCTAAAAAAAAAAAAAGGTGAGGAGGATTGGCATGGCTTTAATTTTGTTTTATTGCATCTATCTCTTTGCCTTAAAAAATAATGCATGTAAGATGGAAAATAAGAGTAGCTGATTTAAAAGCACTTGTAAACATTCTGTAGTACAGGCACTGCAAAGCTTTTGTCTTCACCAAATATTTCATTAAAAATTTTAACAGGCCTGTTTTGCCTGTACTGCATAAATAAAGTGGTATTTTATGTGCTGCTATAAGTAACGGGGCATATATATTCTGTAACTAGATAGACTCCCCCTGGGGAAATACCAGGTAGCTTCATAGTAATCACATTTCCCTCAGAGTACTTGGTAATTACTAATTATTCTTAATGAGATCAAAAGTAATTGCTATGTAACCTTCAACCACGGTTTAGACATAGAGAAATAATGTGTGTCATCATAATTTACTCTTAAATTGCAACTATCTTGCTATTGCATGTATTTTACCATATAGCTGGTTGCTCTGTAGTTACCAAGCAAATAAAAAGTCATCTGGTCATATTTATGTTTATATTTATGTTTATATTTATATTTTTTATATTTTCTTATTTATATTTATCCTTCTCTATAAGCAGCTGCAGGAGAAGCAAAGCTCACTGCCAGATTTCCTGTAGTGGAACATCTCTGTTTGTGATTCTTCTGTTTTGTAACCCCCTGAAGAGCTGAGACCCACAGCCTTCAACAAGCAAGTCATGAGAGTGCTGAGACACTGGAATAGCTTGCCCAGAGAAGTCTGTGGATGTCCTAACCCTGGGAGTGTTTAAGGCCAGGTTGGATGGAACTCTGAGCAGTCTGGTCTAGTGAAAGCTGTTCCAGCTCATGGCAAGGGGGGAATTCAAACTTAAGGTGGTCCTTATGGTCCCTTCCAACCCAAACCAATCTATGTTGGTATGAGTGCGTGTTATAGATCTACTCAGGTCCCCTGGCACAATGGGAAACTCTTGTTATCTCTACTGGGAACTGTATGACAACTTACATTTTCTTGTTTGGCAAAGGAATGCATGCTATTGTAGTGTCTCACTTGATTTTGTATGGCACAGATATCATAGAATCTTGATATAATAGAATATCCTGAGTTGGAAGGAACCCGCAAGGATCATTGAAGTCCAACTCCTGGCCCTGCACAGGACAGCACCAAGAGTCACACTGTGTGCCTGAGAGCATCCACCAAACACCTCTTGAACTCTGTCAGGCTTGGTGCTGTGACCACATCCCTGAGGTCCCTGTTCCAGTGCCCAGCCACTCTGTGGTGGTTTATGATCTGAGTTTGCATCTTCCCCATGTACCATGGGATTTTCTGCGTGCTGCTTATCCTACTTTTCTGAGAGTTTTGAAAACCACCCCTGTTAATTGTTGTAACATCCTTTCTTTCGGCTTTGATGCTTTATCTGAACCTTTAATCCCTTACTTCTTAGTTATCTCTAACCTTCTCCATTCCTCAGATTCCTATAAGCAATTTTTTTTATTCCAGTACTTCCATAATTCCTGTTTAACACACCCACCAAATCTCGTGTATAACAGAAGGTCAGCTCTCCTACCTCCGGTGTCCAAAGGTCTCGGTCACACATCTTTCTCTGATCTTCTTTTTCCCTGTGTCACAAGTAACTAGTAGAAAAGGCTCTCTTCATCAAAACCTGTAAAGCCATTATGGTGCTTACATTCAGAGCAAACCAGTAGTTCACACAGTGGTACTAGAAACAGATGAAACTGTGCTCTGAATTTGCAGAATCTGCTTATATTTTACTTTCCTTTACGCAGTGAAGCTGGGGGGCAATTTTGGAAACCATCTGCCTGTCCTGGAATATATTTTGAACTGGAAGGTCTCTGGAAAAGGGACTGTTACTTATGATATGCCTCTACAAATCAATAAAACTTTGATAGCAAAAAAAGACCTAACCCAATTGTAGATTCTTCATAGCCCTGTGTTGATTTGATCATTCTTATTATTATCAGGCAATATCATTGTCATGCACATGAATACAACACAAGGTGCTCAACACAGATCACATAACAAAATCATTTGAGATGTTTTCTTCTTGTTTTTTTCTTTCATTTTCTCTTCTGAACTCGGTTATGTATTTATTTTCTACAATCTGCTAAATTTCAAGGAGCTGCTTTGATCTATGTATATCTACATCTATTTTCCCACTGCTACTGTTTTATTATTAGCTTTGTACGCTTTCATGTGTCTTTATCTATCAACCCTATTACCAAAGATGCTACTGTATAAACTCTCCAGACAAAATAAATATCAGTCGTTAGATTCACAAGGAGTGTTCAGGACAGGAGAACCCTGGGAAAGACAAAATTCTGTTTCATCTTCTTCTAAATATATGTTTAAAATAGGTCAGCTGAAATCATCTAGAGGTGATTATCTTTCCCAGGGAACTTCAGAGGGAATCAGGAAATTAATTTAGGCTGGATAGTTAACTTTCAGATGGTTATACTGGGGAGAGAGGGGAAAGCCATTTATTTTACCTGAGAGAAGGCAGGTATCCCTAGAAAGTCATAATGATAAACATCACACTAATGTTTGGCTCAAGAAGTGTCTCTGTCTCAGAATCTTTAAAATGGAAGGAAAATGTTGTTTTGTAAAACAATAACTGCACATTGCAGTTTTATGCAGTTTGAATGGGCTGAAGAAGTGAGCTTTAGGGCTGCCCAGGGGCTGGAGGAACTGTGGTTCACAGTGTGAATCCCAGAGCACACCTGGTCTCATGATGTCCTATAACAGTCTAGGGCCTCTGCGTTGCTTTCCACTTGAAAGAGCAGGCTTCATCAGAAATAAGCAAAATTACTAATTTTCTGCATAAACCACCTAACAGTAGGACTGGGCAAACAATCTTTGCGTGCAAATCAACTGCAGTCAGATTTCATGCAGTAAGGAAATCCCAGCACATCCAAAACCCTCACTTCTGCAATCTCCTGGAGTGTTTTGAATCAGTTTATGGCAGCTTCACACAGTTTTCATGACATTAACCGCTGTAATGTGAACTAAAACTGTTACAGGAATGACCACACCAAATCACCTGAGGATAAGAATATAATATTCAGAGGAGTGTTGCAGATATAAAGAGCTCTGACCTACAGCTGCCCAGCTGTTTCTTTGAGAAAATTATCCCCCTCCATAATGTTATGAGCCCTGGTACCTTGTACCCTTGGCTGTTGAGGCACACTGCTTGGATATTAAAGAAATGCCTTTCTTTGAGACCTGCAGAAAGAATGAGGGAAAACTTTCCTTTTCCATTCTCCTTTCAAAGAGGAACAGTCCATATGTTTCAAGACCCTCAAAATATCTAAACAAGAGGAATAGCTTACTAGGATTTTGTTTTATAAAACTTAGCTGATTCTTTACCTTAGGTTTCATCGTAGACAAGGTTTCAAATCAGTGGTCTTCTGACAGAAGGAAAGTCTGACCCCATCATCTACATGTCCATTTTACGTTAACCTTAGGGATCATTGGAACTGTAATTTTTTTTCTCTGTTGAGATGACTAATTTCTCTACTTCGAGACTCTCAAATTATATTCATGGGGTTCAATAAATCCAAGGGTCTGTACCTGTCTCAAAGCAAACCCTGGTATTAATAAAGGATTGGGGATGGAGGGATTGAGAGTAGCCCTGCTGAGAAGGACTTGGGGGTGCTGGTGGTGAAAAGCTGGAAATGACTCAGTAATGTGCACTCACAGCCCAGAAAGCCAACCATGTCCTGGGCTGTGTCACAAGAGGTGTGGCCAGCAGGGCGAGGGAGAGAATTCAGCCCCTCTGCTCTGCCATTGTGACATCCCACCTGGAGTACTGCATCCAGATCTGGGGTCACCAGCACAGGAAGGACATGAAGCTGTTGGAGAGAGTCCAGAGGAGGGCCACAGAAATTATCACAGGGATGTAACACCTCTCTTCTGAAAAAGGATGAGAGAATTGGGGTTGTTCAGACCACTGAAGCGAAAACGTTGGGGAGAACTTATTACGGCCTTCCAATACTTAAAGGGAGCTTCTAAAAAAGATGAGAACAGATTTTTTGTTAGGGTCAGCTGTGATAGGACAAGGGTAATGTTTCTCCACTGAAAGAGGTTACATTCATATTAGATGAAAGGAAGAAATATCTTGCAATGGGGGAAGTGAAGCACTGGAACAAGTTGCATAGAGACATGGTGGATACCCCATCCCTGGAAACATTCAAAGACAGGTTGGACAGGGCTCTGAGCAACCTGTTCCAGTTGAAGATTCCCTTTTTCACTGCATGTGACATTAATATTAGCAGAAAGCTCCAAATGCTGGAATGGCCAAAATCAGGGTTCTTGTGCAGCTGGCTGAAACTTGTTAAAAAAACAACTTGGTTCTAATAATGAAAACTTATTTTTCTGGACTGTTTGAGCTGCAGTGACAGCAGCATATATACACAAACACCAGCCAACAGCTATGTTTCTGTGCTAGAGGGCATGATGATATCTGGAACAGAGCAGAAAATCAAGGGCCAATTTCTTTGGTTATAGGCATGTATCTTTTTGGCTGGTGGATAGAGAATGAACAAGCAGATTTTGCTGGTTTTCCTCAGGTTGACCGGTAACCTTATGTATTTTAGATAGACCAAGAAGCTATTTCTTGTATTTGGCAGCAAATCCTTGAGGAAGAGAGTCAAGGAACTTGCTCAGGAAGAAACTTGGAACTAATTAAGCAGAGTCCCTCCAAAATTGCTGCTTAGACAAGAGCCTTTCCTTCCCACTCTCTGGTACTGCGGTTGTTACAGCTATCGCAGCAGTAAATGGTAAACAAGTTGCTGCTACAAAAGAGATGGATGGGAATTAAAATATTTCAATCACTCAGCTGCCCATGGGGACCTCATTAGTACCCAGTTTGCCTGTGAAAACACCACATTTCAGAAAGCCATTGTGTTATTACCTCACTTGCAGTACAAACACTGCTGTGTTGTGACACTACATGAACCCCAGAAAACCTGCTGCAAACAGACTAATCTAGATTTCCTGCACAGCAGGAAAGAAGTCCAAAAACTGACAGAACAGCTGACATGGTAGCAAGCAAAACCAATCCTTATATTACCTGTTTCTGATTTTTCAAAGGGTCTTTCCTTACGGATTTGGACACAATGACCCCAAACCCATTCCTTATTCACTTAATAACTGACCACTTCTTTTTCCAAATATTCTTCTTGCTCTTAAAAATTAAAATTATATATTATACATCTTAGATTATTTTTAATCCATTAATTTCAGTGTTTTTAAAAATTGCCTTAAAATTATTAAACTGACATTTTTCAAAGGAGACTTGTCTTGGCCACAGTCCATTCCAATTGCTACATGAGTGCTAACTGTCTTCTTCATAAGGAAAGTCCTGAGAGGGATAGAACTAATTCTGATTCTTTTAACTTCTTCATTCAGAAATTAAAATTAAAGACATGTAGAAGTCATAGAAACCAGCTGCTGTTCAGTGACCACTGAACACTTTCAAAATTCACGTGCTAAATTCTCATTTGAAATAAACCTTGTCTTCAAAACTTTTCATGTTGTAATATTTTCAGTCTAATGAATAATTCTATTTATGAAATGCAATCAAGAATAACTTACAGGTAGCTTAAAGATTTAGGGAGCTGTGCATATAATGTAAAATGAACCCTCCTTCATCTCTCACTATGTTGGTGTAGACAGATAGGTTTATAAAGTGTCTTTTTCTATTCCTTTTCCCTGGAGAGCTTTTAAATGATGGGTCAGAAGGTTTAGATTCAGTTTTATCTCCTCTGGAGTGGAACATTCAAGTATTAGCAACATGATGCTCACTAGCATATCACTGCTGGTGGACTCCACCCAACCTGTTTTCAGTCATCTGAAAGGTATCTGTCTACTTCAAGTTAGTCATCTGTATTTAAAGGACAGAGAAATTACACATCCAAAGTATGACTCCAACCACTTCTTGACATCTAGCTTAGGACATGATGAACCATCCCCTTCAGCTGCTTATCTCCCACTGATGAAAGAAATTAAATAGCTTGCACAGACATCTAAATTTCCAGGCAAGTGAGATGAATCTCAGCCTGCCTGTTCATTCACAGTAGATTTAAGTCATGCCATTTCCTGACTGATACAACATCATGCCTGCATTTGCATCTCCGAGCTTAAGGATTTTACAGTAAAATGCAAAAGGTGGGCTTTGAAGAAATCACTTCAAAAGAGCTTTAAAGACTTTGAATCATTTTTCCTGCCACTAACTTCCCTTGATTTGCCACCAAGACTCATGAAACTTGAAAAGGCTGCCTATCTCTTCTGCATGCCTAATATATTCCTCTCCCCTCCAAAGCATCTGGATCATATGCAGAGAGAAATGTGTTTTTATAAACAACTCAGCAGTCAGCAGGAGGCCAGATGATAGCTGACTGGTGAGGTGCCAGCTAAAGACAAGATATTCCAGCATTACAGAAGATGGAATCAGATGAGCCTAACTCTAGGGGGGGTTTGATTTTCATCTTAATATTTCTCTGTCCCTGCATGGCTTTGAGTAAAACACCATTAGAAACAGGAAAGAAAAAGCTGAAGTGTGTGACAAAACCTTTTTTTAGTATTGTACTTGTTGGAAGAATCTGATTCAGAGGCTCTTACAGTTTATCTGGTCTGCTGGCCATCAGAAGAGATTACGATTGGATAATGATCAATTGTTGCCCTCCACCCTTGTTAGATTTACTTTCCAGTCTGTCATGCTAATAATACTATCAAAAAAATTCAAATCAAAAAAACAAAGTTGACTCTTTTACTGCAATCAAATAAAAAGCTCTAAAAGCAAAAACTGGCTGGCAGTTTGTACATCTTTCATTTTCACAGTATCCTCAGCCTGACAGAAGCAGCCAGAAAAGGAATGTTGAAAAGGACACCTGGGGGAGATCTTCAAAGTCTATATCCTTTTACAGTCCATGACATGAAAATTGTCATATTTATTTAAACTCTGTTCTTGTGCTTGTATCCCATGAAACACTTAGAATACTTCATCTTATTAGTGAAACTGCTATTCTTTCATATTTACATAATTTCCTATTAACAGGCATATATTCTTTCGTATGGCTAATTATAGACGTACAAATAGCCTGTCTCAAATTGCTGCCAAAAAAATCATTCACTTGACAGTTTTCTGACACCCTTGACACTCACTGTCAGCACATCTTGCTCTTGTCTTCTAAGAGCATTCTGGTTCTAGATTTTATTGCTATGCAAACCTAAACCTGAAAAAACACTCCACCAAAAATATTATGTCAGCAATTTTTGCTCCATTTTTAATACATTCATGTACTCCATTTTTAATATAGCTCCCATCCAGCTAGATTTCTTCTACTGTACTTATTCCATTATTGTTGGCTAAAACCTTCATCATTTCAAGTCACAATAAAGATTAAAAACCTAAAAAATGAGAATGAGTAATGTGTGCATTTATTTTGTTTAATGTTGTTGTGGTTTAAACCCTGCCAGCAGCCAATCCCCAGGCAGTTGCTTGCTCACTCCCCAACCAGCAGGATCAGGGAGAGAATTGGGAGGGTAAAAGTTGGAAAACTTGTGGGTTTGATAGGGAAAGCAAAAGCTGTGCAGACAAGCAAAGCAAAACAAGGAGTTCATTCAGTGTTTCCTGTGGGCTGGCAGATGTTCAGCCATCTCCAGGAGAGCAAGGTCAAGAAAATTAACTCCACCCCAGCCAAAACTAGCAAAAATGGACATCTGAATTGAACCTGGGGTATCCAGGACTCGGGAAGAGGAGTGGTGTTATGGTATTCTACCACTCTTCCTCTCTGGTTTTGTATAGCTATTTCTGAAGGGATTTCAGGGGACTTACTGATGATAATGCTACTGCAAACAAGAGAAGAGGAAATGCTATTCTTGTTCAAACAACCTTTTTTCTTCACAGCTGTCACTTTGATTTCAACACTTTCCCAAGAAAAATATTTTAATTACAGATAAAGGCGATGGTATTTTTTTGGGTGGGAAAGAAATTAGAATGGAGATGTAACAAATATCAAGCCAGTTTAGCCATTTTAACCCTAATATCTCTTCCACTCATTCTCCTCTGCTGCAAGATAACATTTCCTAGTGAAATTATTCCAAGCTGTAATTTCATACATCGTACTGAGGATAACACAACGTTTCTGCACTCCTTAAATGGCACTCACACCCTACTTAAAAACAAACAGGCGGAACTTCAGTGGTGTAAAGACTTGTGCAGCAAGGTCTGCTGTCACCCTACAAGAGATTAACTGACAGAATGATAAGCTGACAAAGAAATGGTTATAAGGTAAAGGTGCCAAGTTAGGCCTGAGGAAGTTCTGGATTCAGCTCTCTGTCACAAGTAAACCCTTGGGGAAACCACCTAATTTCATCCCGCTTGTCTTTCACTCCTTAGTTCTTCTCTGTAAAATGTGTATTCTAATAAACACACTCCCAACTTCCATTACTCCTGTCTATATGGACCACAAATTCTTTAGGACATGATCCCTGCCTCTTATTCGATGACAGATCAGCTGTGTGAAAGTGTTTGATTGACTTTGTGCCACTGGTATTTTATAACAAATAATAAAATAAAAGCAGTGTTTATGGAATGAATTTTGAATGCACAAGGGCGGATAACAAATGGGAGGGGAGCAAGTAATAAAAAGTGTGAAGGTAAATTAAAAAGGTAAGATTCATAATACACATCCCAGATTTTGGGCGGGGCAGCAAATTTAGAAAGTGCCAATGAGGGAACATATTTACTGAGGCTTGGAACAACCTGATGGTAAAGTATAGCAAGCATAGACACCATGTGCAACGTCACCTGAGGGAAAATACATAAATGATCTTTCAGAAAAAAATTGACCAAAATGGAGGGGATTCACAGAAGAGCAGCTAAAATAATTAGAAGAGAGGAAGGACTGATTTTCTAGGAAAAATTAAAAGAGCTAGCTATAAACTAAATATCCACATATGCAGTAAGAGGGAATTGGATATGATAATAAAGAATTCAGCTTCTTGTTGCAGCAAATGTTGCTGTGTTCTGTTGAATTTTCAAGCAGAACACATATATTTCAAAATACCCGTGCAGCAGAGATAATAAGGTACTTCCACTGCCTGAGGGCTGAAAGTTTTGGGGCCTGAACTGTCTTTCTGTTCTAAACCTGAGAAGGGACCCACACAGCAGAATCCTTTGGAGGTATTGATGTGACCCCTTCCCATTGCCAGCAACACCCATCTGAAACCAGTCAACACAGAGACCAGAAATGGGTTTGCAGGGGTTTGTAACAGGAATGATGGGCTTGATGTGCATGCAGTATAAATGCAAACATTTGAATATGTGTGTGGGCATTGAAGAAGAAAAACGAGCATTACAATAGTGGCTTGTGTCTATACCAAACACCACTCTCAAGACACTTCTCCCAGGACACTGTTCCCAGAGGTCCAAATGAGGAATGTGTTGTTGATGTGACTTCTACAAGGTTTTCCCTCTGATAGGAGCCAAACACAAATGATCTGTCAATGGAAAATATTGTGTTCCAATAGCAGGAAGATGGCCATACAGCCACAGTATAACATATGTCATATATTCCTATTTCTTTTAATGCAACAGGAAAACAGATACATATTTCAAATGACCAAGGGAAAACAGACCACAAGCAGCAATCTTGACTAAGATTTATAGAGTTTGAAACAAGCAAGATTCTTAAGCAAAGACCACCAACTGATAGTGATTACAAAGGTCCCAGTCTCTTCTAATAGAAGACTTCTACTGAAGTTTTATCAAAAAGAGCAGTTTTTGCTGCTGCAGGCCATTAGAACAACACAAGTGCCTCTAAATGTCTCCCTGCTGCTGAAATTCAGATGAGTAAATAGCAGTGTTTGGTTGATGCTGCATTTGTTTCAATAAAACTAATGTGATGATTTGTTCATTATACAGCAAGATGTAGTTGAATTATTAGCTTTAGTGGCATTTCTAGCTGTGTTTTGAAGAGTCCATACCAAGCGCTGTGAGGCTGATGTTACTTTAACAAACACAAATGGAGAGAAACAAAAAATCTTCCCAGAAATTCTAAATTATTCATACATATTACCTTTAAGGAAAGGTTGTCCATCTGATACATCAAAATGTTATATCCACAGCCTACACATTTAGTTCACTGCACAGCAAATCGTCCCCATTTTTCTGGAGTAAAAATGCAAATACACAATGGTTTGTCATGTCACTTGTGTATATATTACTTGATTTCATCAAGGTAAATGCTATCCTTATTATCAAACACAGCTACCAGTGACTTCTGGTCAGAAGGTTAGTAGCAACACAGTCATTAACTACCACACCTCTGCTATCTCTGATGACTTCTGACCTTGAAGTCAAGTCAGATTTGCCTGGCTCAGTGCTTGGGAGCCAGTGATTCAGTGAACGGCACTCTCCCTTCTGAATGTGAATTGGTGCCCTGCTTGTGGTGGGAGGGAGTGCTTTGCTTCTAAAGGTGCCAGTGATTGGACAAGATGTAATACTGAGGTCCTGATCATTTGCTCATTAAACATTCTGTGGTGCTTCTTCCAGGAATACGTTAGAGTGAACTCCTCATGCTTGACAATTCAGATCTTCCCTAACCACATTTGTTTATGATTTCAACAGGATGCACCTTTCTTTTCCACTTTGTTCACTAAAACTCATGTGTACAGCCTCTTAGCCAGCTGAACTAACAACCACAAGCTAAAGAGCAAAACCACATCAGTAGAGAGTTTCATGACCTATGTTCCCTGTGGATCACCACTGTCCCAATTACACAGCACTGCTGCATGCAGGTTATTAATTGATGTGCAGCAGCAGAGACTGTGGTTCGTTTCACTGGTAGTGATGAATACTATCCATTGTGATGTGTCCCAGAGCCTGGAGTGTGAAAGTCACTACAGGAGGAGAGCAGTGACTTTAAAGAGGTGCTATAACCGTACTCCATTATTGCCCAAGTAGAGAGGCTAACGACTCCAAGCTTCATTAAAAAACTTTGTTGGGTCTTTAAGTAACTTATGGCTCTCAGCAAATTCAAGGTAAGACTTAGAGGTTAAGATTTCACTAATACGTACAAAGCCCTTTCTCTGGCTTCAAGGGCAAGTGGCTTGGCACCATCATCTACACAGTGAACCTCTCATCCCCTCCAAAGCTGCATGGTCTCGTCCACTCGGTCTGATGCAGATAACCCAGACATTATTTGGGAGAGCACTGGACTGCATGAGGCAAAAACCGCAGCAGGGACTCTGCAAGATATGGCATGATATAGACTGGAATAGCATGGTGTTTGAGCCCATGCCTTGGGTCTCCCAGTCATTTCTATAAACAAAACCCAAAAAAAAGGTGCTTGGGTGTGGAGATTGACAGCAGGTCAGAAAGCCTGTCTGAGTCTGAGTCTGACATTGATCTCAGCACAATCCATGTCTACCCGTGAGAAACTTAATCAAGAGAAGCAAGAAATTCAAAACAATAAAGAGAGTAAATGGTAAACAGAGCTGCAGCTGGCTTCTGTTTTAATTCTTGGGATGTCTGTATTGTAGATAACTAATAATAGTATAGCGTAGTTAAAATAGCCAATGAACCTGTTGTAGTAGCTAAGCAACCAATGGACAATGAGCACAAATGGTAAACATACAGAAGTGTATATATGACACTGGCTTTTGGAATAAACGCTTTTTGCCTGCACTTTACACTGGACTCAGCGTGTCGCGCGTCCGCCTCAACTGCGACACTTGGGTTCCTGATGGGCTTTGCTTTGGGACTGTGTCTAGGCTGTAGGCTGAAAAAGAGTCATAACTCCAGGGAGAAGACAGAAGATCCTGGGAGCTTTGGCTTAACAAGCAATAGTCCCACAAGAAAAAAATCAGTTGATTCGGATGGAAATGATATAGCATTAAAGTTTAATGGAACTCAAAATTCCAGGTAACTAGGGATTGGGGTTATTAGCCACAATTCCCTGCTAAGAAGAAGACAATATTAGTGATAGCAATACTCTAAAGCTTGCAAATGAGGTTAAGTCATGCAAAGAAACAACTTCCAGCTGATATGTTCAACCTAGGTCAAAGCAGGGAAAACTCCTGTTAGTTGGCTTTCTAAATGCAAATCCTGCTTCAGGCTCCACTGCAGTAATAATTCATAGCTTGTGCAGTCAGTCTAGCCACCATGTGGAGTGGAAATTGCACAGTGGCTAAAGCTACCCAATATATACAGATGTATCCATGTAACTCTTCTGCCAAGCCTTGACAGGCAGTCCTAAGAGCCAGGCTCAGTTTCTAAAGCTCCAAGTAAACGGTGACTTGAGCCCTACTAAGAAACCCAGGAACATTGAGAGCTTTGATTACTCACTAAGTCACAGTTTTTCACTCATAAATGATGATTCAAGTGGCTAAAACAGCAGTCCTTTATTTACAGGAGGAAAGGGAAAGAGGAGGACACAGGACAATACAAACAACCAGATATTCTTTTTCCAACCAATCCTTAAAACTCTGCTCTTGAACTTTTGGTGACTCAATTGCTTCTCTCAATGAGACACAGAGTTATGCCCCATCTCCTCTATGGCCCATGGAGCACTTGTTCTCGTCATATTTCTATCCTCTTCAATTTTGGTTCTCTTTTCCCTTCTTTCTCTCTGAAACATTTATTTCATTCACTTTTTATCCTAATGCTACAGGTGTAATATTTCAGTATCAAAGATTTACCCCGAGAAGCTTTAAATGGCTGTCACGGCCTCACTAGTCATAGCAGCATCACTCTGCACCTCTCTCATGCAGATAATATCCTGCAGAAAAACAAGATGACTACAGTAATGCCAGGAGTAGTTCACTTTCATTGGGATAAGACAATAATATTTTTACTTAGTATTGATCTGATTGATTTTCCTTTCTCTGCACAAGACAAATTCTCTGAAATTTTTTCCTGACTGAAACACACTGAATTTATTAGCTGCTCCTGGAGACATCCGGCAGGTTCTTTCCAGACAAGCTTCTGTGCCATCATTGCTCATGATAAGTGCTAGTGAGAAACCCGGCATCTCTCTTGTCCACAGAACTGAGCAGCAGCCATGCACTGGCAGGTCCCTGCTGACTCTAAGTCAGTCAAAATCAAAGTAAATTCTGGAAAACTGATGAAACCTTTATGGATAACAAAGACTATTTTTAACACTAACACTTGCTCAAAGCAGGACATTACTCAAAAGTAGGGTACCAGAAGCAAAGAAGCAAGTTTGAAGGGTAGTATGTTTTATCAGACAATGCAAGGAAGTTTGGAAGCATATGAAAAAATAGATATGCAAGTTCTTTTTGTGTATTTCAAGGTGTCTTCCATGTAGGCACCTACATCTGACCCAGACTATATTCTTAGACTATACTTAATAGACTGTAGACTAAAGACTACATACTTCTTAGACTATAACTTAATAGTTATAGTCAATAGAAGTTAACAAGTTAATTTAATGTTAATAGAACATCCTTTAATACTAACAGATGCATATAGAAAAGATTTTCTTCTTAAGGCCAGCAAAGGGAAAGACCCTTAAATAAGCCTATTTCCTTCACTGTATCAGAGCCCAAAGTAGCTGGCTCAGATGGAAATATCTAGACTTTCCTGTGGTAGAACAAAAGATCCTGCTGACTCTCTGGTATCCCACATGGATTCAGTTCCGACAGACATTTCCTGGATTAGCTCTACCATTTATTATTGTTGACAATCAAAAGGGATGAAAACAGATCAGAAGGCAGTAAGGCAGTTATTTCTCTTCACTAAAGGTTAAGCTATTGAGTGAAAATGAATAAAGTAAAAATGAATGTGAATAAAAATTTTGAAAGGGTTGACTGAAAACCACATATGCCTCTACAAAAGAAAATCTCAGTGACATAGATGAGAGATAGCTCTGTTGTCTCAAGTCTCCTCCCTCCCCTGTAGGCCAATCACCCTTATCATGCAGCACCTTTCCCCTGCTATCTTATTGTGGCCAAAGACTGTTCCTCATGGTGAAAAAGAGGTGGTTAAATAGAAATGTGGTTTTATTTAAAAATAATTTTTGACATGACCTCTTTTAACAATTTCACCTTTTCCCCCTAAAATGTTTGTCTTCTCTTGCTCACCACCCCACACCTACATCACAGGTCTTTCTCAAGTCTTCAACAATGATAAATGACAACAGTGATTACTGTCTTTGCAGTTCTGCAAAAACTACCCAGACACCACAGTCAGTGCAGAAGGAAAGGGTGGAGCTGGTCCAGGTGCCAGAGCTGAGAATCCCCTGCAGGCCGTGGTACAGACCATGGTGGGGCAGCTGTGCCCCTGCAGCCCATGGAGGATCACAGGGATGCAGAGATCCACCTGCAGCCCCTGGAGGAGACCCACACCAGAGAAGGTGGATCCCGAGAGAGAGCTGTGACACCATGGAAGCCTGTGCTGGAGTAGGGTCCTGTAAGGGACTTGCAGACCCATGGACTGAGGAGACCACGCTGGAGCAGATTTCCTGACAGTACATACAGCCCTGTAGGGAGACCCACACTGGAACAGGCTGTGCCTGAAGGACTGTACTGCATGGAAGAGTGACCCATAATGCAGCAATTTGGGGAGGACTGTCATCTTCTGTCATCTTCAAGGATAACCATCTGCAGGGAGAAAGAATATTTCAATTTAACAGGATTAACATAAATTGGAACTTTGGGTTGTAATTCCTTTGGGAGCTCTATTTTCAGTCTGTCCTCAGGTTTATAGGTCCCCTCAAACCTTAGACCAGACTGTAAATCTGTGTAGAATCTGTGCACAAGCCCCAGGTACCATTTATCCAGCCTCTACCTCCTATCTTGGGTGTCTCCATGTTCCAAGTTCCTTTTACTCACTGGTTAGTCCTGCCTGAAGTTCACTATCAAATCACAAACATACACCCAGAGAGAGAGGGGGAACAAGGTCACACAGAAAATAATAGACATAAAGTTTAATAGGAAGATTGTAAAAATCAGGATAATTATTTTCCCTCCTTACCAGATACAAAATTCTAGATTTAATCTCACCAAGGGTGTGCCTGAGTAGCTTCATCAGTTGCCCAATGATCAGTGACTGGTCTTTGTTAGTGGCTCTATTATCTGTTACAGTTTAGGTATGTGTGTGTTTAACTTCGATTTTTCCCGTACCTTGCCTTTTATGCTGAACAGCTATTAACCAGATGGGCTCAAAATCAGTTGCCATTGTAAACATCACATATGAGGAGATACTGAAATATTATAAATTACGTCTGTAATCTAATGACATCTTTCTACTGCCCCTCATGTTATTTGTAAGTGTTGTACAGCTAGAACACTGCAACTGACAGCTGCTAAAGGACTCAAAAGCTATCTCTGTAATCATGACCTAAATAAAGACATATCAAATACCCATTCAAATGTGATCATGATATTCCTAAATTATGACAGATAGTAGAGGAGAAAGAAAGAAATCCGAATGTACAATGATGAAACCTGACAACAGTAGATAGTGTCTGCATGGTAAAGGAACCATTGCAATAACTATTTTGCATTTTAATTCTTATATGCTACATGGAATACACGCAAAGTGAATAAGGAAAGTTATTTATGGTTACTTCTGATCTTACTTGCGCCTGTTTCTCTATGTGTGTACGCCTCGTGTGTGTATGTAGAATTGGTTTTGAGCCAAGCATCTTGGAAAAATTGCAATGATAAGCCCTGACAAATGTAACTGGCTCTGTTGAGTCAGCTCCTTTGCCTCAGATTTGCTGTTTCAGCCTTCCAAACAGTTGTTTACAGAGGCCACTCCAAAACAATCTCATTCTGCTTTTTTACAAGTTGTCTAGATAGAAGAAGCTTGAAGTGATGTCACATCTGCATGGAAGCAAAACATTAGCAATCATATCAAGAAGAATATATGAGGAGAGGATTAATATTTATGCCTGAGTTTACTGTGTGTGGAAATGAGATAATGCATCCAAATAGAGTACTCCTCAGGTGAGATTCTGATCTCAAAGATTCAGCTACAAATTAGGACAGCTGACTTTAATTAAAATACATTTACATAAATGAAATCAAACTAGAATCAAAATATTAAGTCCAAGACACAAAACAAGGATCAGACAGTAAAAGACTTGCCCATTTCTTCAGAGATTCCCTTTTCTAACAAATAAAGATTCCTTTGGTGCTTTTTTTAACAGCAAAAGTCTGAAAATAGAATTAAATGTCTGGATCTTAGTCTAGTCTCATTTGAAGATGCCTAAGATCCTCATCACACAGATAAAGACACTTTTACATCCTTTGAACCAGTAATCATGGTTCAGTGGAGTATCAGCTTCACACTGCTGTAGTCTGTGTTGGCACCATTTTCAGCTAAATCCCAAAACATCAATCCTAGTCCAGTGATGTCGGGCCTCAGGCTGATGAAGCAATAATGATGTTATATATGAGCCTGGGAATTTGACTTCTACAAAAGCCTAGAAGAAACCCAAAGCTACCTATCTAGCAGCTTCTGAAGCACCATAGCTCTGCTAGGACTCTGGGTCTTCTGGACACAGGGTGCCATGAAGAGAGAACCACACTAGTCAGAAATTAAAGCAACATTCGGGTCTATACTGACCAGTAGAACTGGAGATGAAATAATTATTTACCAGCATGGCAGACCGAATGTGCAATTACCTGTTAGAACACTAACAAAACAAAATACACTACTTGATGGGTAATGAATTAATTTCCCTGCACTGAGTCTGTTTTGCCAAAAACAGCAACTGATGAGCGATTCCTCCCCGTCCTTATGCTGACCACAAGCCTTTTGTTGTATTTTCTCTACTTCTGCCCAGTAAAGGAGGGGAGGGATAGAGGGGCTTTGATGGATACCTGGCATCCAGCCAGAGTCAACCCACCACACAAGTATGAGCACATGAGCCACATGAGCGTGCAAGTACTCTTAGGAGTAATACATTGCACATCTTCCTCTCCTGTTATCTGCTTGCCTCCCTCCATGATCTCATAAATTTTAACTTTGGTAAAGATGACAAGATGGGCCCTTCATCTTTCCAAGTACAGTTGCTCTTCTATCAATGTCAGGAGAGGAAGCTCAGAACTGCTTTGCAGCTGCTGGCTTTCCACAGGCCAGAACTCAGAAACGGGCACAGCCTGGCTGCAGAAATGTAACAGTGGTAATGGCAAGTAGGGAGAAAATGAGTCCACACTACTATTAAGCTATAGATATCACTGACAATCTGAGAATGCAATTACACAAAGTATTATCTCAATGATAGTTTTGCATATATTTTCTAAATATCATCATACAATGTTTCAGCTTCATCTCCTTATGGAGAACGAGAAAGAAGTTTTCCCAAGTCAACAAAAAGGAATAATTGTTTTCTGGCTTCCATTCAATAAATTAATAGCAAATATGCAATAGAGATTAATACTTCTATTTCTGTGGCATGGTAACAGCCTTAGGATAGCATGAGGCCTGGCCAACACACACAGCTCTGCAGGTGTCCATCGAGATGTACCAGCTCATGGCAGCCAAAGGCTGAGTCCCAGCACTTGGATCATTTGTTATTTTCACATTGAGGTCATGAGGGAAACACAGCTTTTATTGGCATCTCCTGGTAAAAATGTATTGCAGACCCAAGTCTAAGCAATCCTAAGGGTCCTCTATGCAGGTTTATGAGCTGAGGAAAAGCACAGCCACACTGCCTGTCAGTCTTCTTGAGCCACAGCTGTTTGATCAGATCTTGCAAGCCCTTTCTAAAGAGCTCAGCCAGAGAAAAATGTCAGACATACAGCTCCCAGGAGGCTTCATAGGAGCATATCTACAAACCAGACGGGAAATGTATCCTTCACTCAACATCCTCGCTGTCCCCCACCCTGGCACAGGATTTCTGTAGCGCTGTGGCAAGGACAAATGAGCAGAACTAACACAACAGAACAGAGTCACAGTCATACTAAGACAAACCTTCATACCAATTTCTGTCCTCAGCCATTAAGGTGCCTGCATAAGCAAATGTCTTGTGATTAAATTATACACACCACAGGTCACAGGGGAGCCCTCTGTTCATCCGCACAGACATTATTTTGCATAGTAGTGTCTCAAATGGCAAAGGAGAAAGCATGTCATAGAGGTTTTCATTTAGCCCAAATGCTGTTAAATTATTCAGGTCATTATTAAAATATGAAACAAGATTCAAATAGAAAAAATATTTAAATTTTTAAACAGGGAGCATTTTAAACTCTTTATTTGGATGGAACATTTATATTCCAGCATGGCTTTTAGCAATACAAAGGTTAGGATTCCTATCTGGGTGGAATGCTAACCTAAAGTACACACATTCAACTCAAAAATACAAAAAAAAAAAAAAAAAGAAAACCTTTAAATAGTTTGTTTAAATCTCATTAAATAATTGACACATTGCACAAGGCACTAAGTATAAATTCTCCTAAGACACTAGTGATGCTAAGGATGAATTCAAATTGCTTGAAGGGACAATGAAAGTTAAGCATCTATTCTATGCTGATTTTTCTCTCTCTTCATAGTCTGCAGAGAGGAACAGGTGCTTCCAGATGGTGATTCATTCTTCATACCTTAAGGGATTATGTACCCTCTGCAATCTCCAATTCAATTTTGTTGTAGAAAGACCCCAGTCCTTTTTGTAGCCTAGCCTACTTTTTAGACTAATAATTTCATTTCAATTTAGTTTTTTTCCCACATCATTAGCTGATACAAATCCCACTGTACTTACAAGAAATGCCACAACAAACACAATAACTTGATTTAGTGTACACTGACCAGTTTAGTTAGAAGTTATCTAGAACTTCAGTTGTCACTAAAGCCAGAATTAAATGAATAATTGATTTTTCCAGTTAAGTGTCAAAAGCAAAAGAAATGCAGTAAGATAAATTCAAATTCCAGATTTATTTTAATTCAATACAACCCAAGACTTTGAATTTTATAACAGATTACAAAAAAAAAGTTTCAGATTTGAAACAAATATTTCATTTAGGGACAGTTGAAATGAAGGATTTGGGAAGAGGTGGGGTTTTGTTACAGACTCCCTTGACAAAAGCAGCACTTGAGTCTTTCTGCAAACTACAAGTAGCTTGCATTCACGTGTGATTTCAAGCATCCACACATCCTGAAGATCAGCATGGCACTGTGGAGGCAATTCATAAAGCTGCTAGACTAACACTGGTGACAATACCATAATGCAAACCTGGTAGAACAGTACTGTTTAATGGCAAACTGATGCTGTGCCTATGAAAATCCACAGAGAAACCTGCGCTGATTGCAATGCAAGAACTCAACAAGAGGAATAATCATATTTGGGGAAAGATTCTTGAAATAAACAGTAAAATACATTGTTCAAGGAAGCTGGATCATAAGAAAAGCTGGAATATGGATCCCTTCTTCCATACAGAAGTCCAGCCTCAAGGTACAGTAAGTGATAGATCTGCACCACTGATTTTAGTTGAATGTTGTCTCAAATCAAAATTACTTATATGAGATTGAGAAAATAATTCCTTTTTAAAGGCATACTAGCAGTTTTAATTCAGTCTGTATAAATGATATCAAAGTAGTTTCGCGTCAGACTGTATATGAATTTCTCTACAAAATTTTAAACCTATAGAGTTGTTGCTTCCTATTTCAGTCTATTTTTTTCTCCTTCTCTCTTATGGTAGGGTGACCCACGTATGACTCATATGAATGGAACTGGAAGTGGACTTGACAGGAAATAGAATAGCCTAACCCAGTACACCGTAAGCTCTGAACATTTTAAAAAAATTTTAAACACTGAAAAAGTGGTAGAATCTTACCTCCAATCTCTTTATTTAACACTTGCACAACACAACAACTTTCATGTTAAAATAAAAAGGAAAAAGATCTTTGAATAGAAGCAAGATCTTTATAGATGACTGGTGTTCTTTAATACAGACTCATCAAAAAAGTTGTTATAAGTATAATCTTTTTTCTGACAGTATAGCAGATAAAAAATAAAAACATGTAATTTTTACAATCCTGTATTCACTGAGAAGCCTTAACAGTGGAAGCCTTAATTTCTAGTTTCCAAAGTCCCATCCTGCATGTCTTGTCCATGTGTATTACTCAAAGAACCCCATCACTTCTAAATGTATTTAAACCCACTTTTAAAGATCTTCTGCCTTTCATAATTGCATTAGAAGTGGTTCAAAGAGACACAGATATTCTTAGCTGAAGGATGTATTATCAGTTGCCCGATGAAACAGCAACTAATGATGGTTATGTTCAGTCCTTGATGGTAGAAGAGAGCCCTGGTCTCATTTACATCAATATTAGCCAGGAAAAACTTCAGTAAAATAATAAAAATTTGCTTGGTATAAATCATATACCAGTTCAGTAAATGGGAATAAAAGAGATGTTCACTTTCAAACTAAGGATAAATGATACACTGCTTAAATTAATTTCCTATCAAAGACAATGACTGATCTTAGCAGGCTGAATATCATATGTCTTGTTGATGAAGACCTAAATTAAGTCAACATCTTCAGTAAGGAAAATACGTTAACTGCTTAAAAACTTGTAAGTTTTTATAACTTGTAAGTTATAACTTATAAGTTATAATATTTTGGCTGATACTTTAGCACAAAAAGCTCATAATACATGCATCACCAAAACATTCAAAATGAGAAGACCTTCTGGAGACAGATCTTGTACCAAGAGCCTCAACACTTGAAGAAAGACAGAGAACTTGTGAAGATGTTATGGGAGCTGGCTTGGGCAGAGCCAGAGCAATCACAGAGAAGAAAATTGTCCATTGTATGGAACCCCATTTAAAAATACAACAATGATACTTACAATGAAGTACCCATTTCGTCTAGCTGGGATTGGCACATAAACCTAAGAATTAAGAATTAGGTTACTATGTAAGAATTGGTTTTGTACACCAGGAAATTGATTTTAAAAACCAGCATAATTTAGGCTGGAAGAAACCCTTGATAATTTGAGACACTTGTTTGTAAAAAGTAGCAGCATTTGGATAGCATTCCAGCCTTAATTAGTTGTGGAGTAGGATCAATTTTCTATGAATAGTATAGGTTAAATATACCTACAAACATCTGCAAATGCAGGTCAAATTACTCTTTCACCTTCTCATGAAAATCGTTGCAGTGATTTGACCACCTTGCATCACTTCTAAATATATCCTGCTAATTTCTAATCTTCTTTATAATCTAATTCAGTGTTCAAAGCAGAAGCTGTTTTGATATTGCTTGTTACAGACATTTTTGTTGCTAAACAGTATCTTTTGCCTCAGTTGAGCTGTTACACCACTTTTTCTACACCAAAGTCAGCCAAGGCAGCTCTAGGGCTTAAGAAAGCAGGTGCCATAAACTCCAGTACTGCAGAGTTCTACCCTTACACAAACCTTCCCACAGGTATTCATGGCCACCTCACCACAGGCACATCGCTGAAAAATATGAAAAGAATTCACAGATAAAGAAGTTCACTTGATTTCCTCATTATGGAAAGAGTATAAATGCAAGGAAGACTGTTAGATAAACCAAATGAATGCCTGTCCTTTCTCTTCTTTACAGGAGAGTTTGGACTAAAATTGCTATCTTTTCTTGAAGATTTCTGTGAACATTCTCCCTCGGTAAAGGATATTATATATCACAGTATGAGTGAATTGTACAAGTAGGTTACCTTTAATGAGAAAAAGTACTCTTTTTTTTCAAATCTAAAGATAGCAGGAACTAAAATGTCACCAAAAATAGTCTTTCTGATCAGGATGCCAGTCCTTACATTGGTTTTGGACAATGATACAAAAAGTGACACCCATTTTCCCTCCATCATTAGGAAAACCTCACTAAAATAATCTCGAGTGCACTTGTTTAAAAGTTTCTGGCCTTCGATCAAAAAGTAAAACTGAAAGCTTACAAAGTGAAAATGTGCTGATCTGCCCATTATTAAGCTGAGCAGAAACCTCAGAAAATATCTTTAAGATGTGACGCGCTGGTCAGTATTCGTTCCTGGTGTACTCTCACAAATATTAAGAGAATTGCACCACTTACTTTCCCCACATCTAGTTGTGCTTTACCAACTGTACCATTGTATCTCACTCCTTTTTGGGTTTTTTTGACTGCCAGCAAGGAAGACATTTGTGCAGAGCTGGATCCCTGAGATACATGACTGCCCAGACATGGCCAGGGATGAGAATATACAATTCAGGAGCAAAGAGTGAGAAATTATTTTTACCAACAGTTTATTTATTTTCCTTTCTCAATGCATGCCTAAACTACATCTCCTTGTTCAATTTTTCCTTTTATAATCTCTCTTAGTCTCTTAATTATTCTGAAAATGTAAATCAGGCTATGTCTCCTTACTAATCCTGTTTGTTCTACTTAAGTAGCACAGATGGAAGAGATTCTGGCTGTCACAGACCACAGCTAATATCCAACACTCATTCTGCTCCTGCCTAGCAGTTGGCATTGACTCACCAGGTATCCAGCTCTATTGGACTCCCACACCGCCAGTACACAAGGTATCAAGGGGAGGAGTATGACCACTCAAGGGTTGTTACTCACATTCATGTCCACACTGCAAGTGTGATAGCTGTTTGACCACGCCTGAACCAGCTCTGAAGGGGAAATTCAGGGATGGAGCACAGCTTAATTTTGATTATGTTGCTTGAAAGCAGGAACTGGGCTGCAATGCAAGCAGTTGCATGGTATTTTTGCAGGAGAGAGTTTTTTGCCTTTTTTCCCCCTTATATTTCTTGTTTGAGAAGTTTCCAACACAGTTTCAAAAATACATAAAAAGCATGATTCAATGGCACTAGTTCAATCCTGTCTGCCACAGTCTGCAGGCAGCCTAGAAGGCATGGCTAGCTAAGCTGAGATCTCTTTTCCTACAAGAGGTGGTTGGGTGGGGCACAACCTGTGGAAAACAAGAAAAGGAGTTTCTGTGCTTGCAGATATTCCAAAGCAAAGGGGATATTGCTCTGGAGAACCTGCTCTATCAGACTGCTCAAGAAGAGGAGTTTGACTAGGCTGTGTCCAGAGCTTCCTGCCACCCTCATCTATTCTGCAATCCTGTGAAGAGGTAGATTTCAGAGGGTGAAATACAAGGCTCTGGAAATTTAAGACCGATTTGAACAGAGAAACTAATGGCTGAGCAGTTGACAATTCATACAGGGAATATTACAAGGAAAACTGACTTACACTTTTCTCGATTAGTTAAAGCAGTACTACAACTACTGATGTTAATACTCTTTCTAATGTCTTAATAATAGAGAGAACTTCAATAATACTGCAGAACTGCCACAGTTAACACCATCCATATGGCAACACCACAGAAGACTTGTTTCTGTATGCTGAAGGACTGATGAGCAGCAGAGGGTATCCATGAGGATGGCTGAGCACCACACTTTTGGAGGTGCTCTCTTACTGATCCAGCCCAGACTCCACATGCATACATTCTCTGCCTCAAGCACATAGTGGTTCTTTTTTTTCTTTTCTTCTCTTTTCTTCTCTTTTCTTCTCTTTTCTTCTCTTTTCTTCTCTTTTCTTCTCTTTTCTTCTCTTTTCTTCTCT
>VZRR01002567.1:108803-137031 GCA_013398015.1 Oreocharis arfaki
GTTTTTTCTCTCCAACTGACAGACAGATCTACTAAAGGATCTTCTCTGGGATCCCTGGAAAACCATTCCCCAAACTGATCTCCACTGCTTATGTTTTTATCAGTAATCTCTGGTCTAGGAAGCACATATGTCTCCCAAGTGGATATTCTTCATCCATCTTACCATACAGCTTTCCATCATCACCAGTCTCTGACAGGCCATATCTTTCTACTAATTATCTTCTACCAATCAACCAAAGATAACTTTTTTTTTAATAAAAAAGCTTCATTTTTTAATACCAGATGCCTCAGTTGGTTTCCATTCTACATATCAATCAACTTAAAATTCAACAGTTTATTTTCTCCTTATACCAATAAAGGTACGACTTTGCACCCTTGCCTCTGGCTGACAACAGGCACAAAGGAAAGACCATGGGGGCTTAACTCAGATGCCCAGAAGATAAAAACTGGCATGGCACTATTTTATTTGACTGAGAGGTAGAGGCAGAAATACAGGTTGCACAGCAGTCTCTGTTTTCTCTTTTCATGTTGCAAATGCTAAGCATCAGAATGATGGACAAGGAAGATATGTTCCCTGAAATTTATCTCTTTCTTCAGAGTAGAGGTGCAGTGGTTTAGAAAAGCACTAGGAAGTGTCTAAAACTTATACTGTTTCCAAAAATTAAAAAGCACCCAAATGCAGCTCTTCTGGCTGTGAAATGCATTGAGAGTGAAAATATAAAAGCTCCCATTCAGATTATTACTTATCACGTTCTTGCCTTTCTGTCAGTGAAGAAATTTTCTCCTACAGCAGAGCAGCATAAAGCCCAACACTTAAAGGCAGTTCAAAAAGTTTATACGATTTATCTCGTTCACAGTAAACCATCTGGCTGCATTCAGAACACCGTGAAGACACGAATTAAGCTGCACATCTCACTGCTCTTTGCAGTTCTGCTCACACATTGATCTCTGCTGGAGTTTCAGAGACATGACATTTCCCTGCAGGATCAATAACCGTGCCTGCAGAGGTGTCTGGGCTCCATGGTGTACAAGCAACTTTCAGAGCCATTCAGCTCCCCGGCACCGTTCTACATAAATACATGGATTTGAATCAAAGGGAGCTGTTGGTGAGCAGCAAATAGGAAACAACACAATGGCAGAAATGAAAGTTCTCTACGGAACAGAGTAGAGGAGCTGGCAGCTGGAAAAGTTCAGCGGTGGAACAGTTAACCCTTTGCAGACACAAGCTTAAGAGAAAAAGGATTCTAATAACTTAAAAGATTCCAGAATGTTGGGCAATATTTCAGTAGGTGCAAAGGGCAGATTGAATAGACACATTCTAATAGATAAGAGGATAGAAGTTGCAGCTGTCAGCCCTGTGTCAACTGTTTATTTGAAGGTTTGGCTTGGGAAAGCTGGGTTTAGTCCACTCTGACCACCTGATCAGATTCCAAGATAAATGAGGCTCATTTGGAACTGTCACACTAATAGACAGAGAAGGAGAAGGGGTCACAGTATCCTCAAGAATCAGTTGAAAATTGGAGGTATCACAGAAATCACATGCTTAGGTGTAACTCTGCTGGGAATGACTAAACTTGGAACCTTTATTGGGTAGTGCTACTACTGACTAGTGTCAGTTTAGCGCTGGCTTTTCTGACTCTACAGATCCAACTTGAATGTCCTGATTTTTTCCTAGACCCTTTCAAAGGTAACCAGCTAGGCTCTTCCCAAGTGAAGTCTGGCTGTAACTCCAAGCAATTCTGACTCCAGCAAACTCTCAGGCAGTATAGAATGAAACTAAACAATTCAGGTTAATCCACACCAGAGCAGTGCAATGATCCCCAGAAAACCTCCTCAGGTGTCCACACAACCTCTCAGTATGTGCTATGGGACATAATTGCCACAAAATTACAAGTTTTGAGGCTATGAAAGAGGCATCACTGCATTTCAGGCTCTTTGAGCTGAAAAATGCATTAATTTCTGATAACTATTTCTTAGAGCCACACAGCTGGAGCCACACTTTGGAGTTGGAGCAGACTTGGATCAAGTACTATGCAATGCAAATACAACCAATTCTCTCTTCAGAAACCTGTGCTGTAGAGAGTGTTTAGGAGTTGCTCTGCATTCCCTGGCTTAGAGGCTAGGAAATACCCCACAGAGAAGCTTTCTAACAGTACAGATGTGACCTTTATAGACTTGCTGCCGAAGTCCCTCTGAAATGAAGAGTAGCAAGAGACATTTGAGGATCCCTTCCAAACCTATTCTACAGCTACATTTTGGTCTAGACTCTTCTTGTTCACATGCAGCAACTTTGAGAAAAAACAGTATATATTACAGAATACATTAAATACACAGTATGAAAAGAAACATCAGATTACTTTTGTACCATCACAAGTCACTACTTCAATGTACATCAGGAAGGAGGAACAAGAAAAGGAGCACAGCTTACGCATGCAGAAGAGAAATAGGGCGGACACTGACCACAAGCTTCTTGCCAAGCCTTCTGTCTGACTTTTGGCGCCTCCACATAGAAGGGACCAAAGACACATGTTCCTACTAAAACAAGGAAGAAGGAAAAGAAGCGATGTCAAAGCAGTGAGGGAGACCCTTGCTGGGCTGTCTTCTGGGGAGGGGAAGAGCTAAGGAGAGGAGGGAACAATAGCACTGGTTAGAAAAGCTTTCTGTCTCTGCACGCAACAGCCCCTGCACTGCACACTTTGACCTTTGCCAGACTCTTCTCCAAGGTACCCAGCAATAGTCTGAGAAGCAATGGGCATCACCTAAAACACAGAAAATTCCATTCAAACATTGTAAGAACCCAATTTCACCGTGAAGGTATTCAAACACTGGAATGAATCACCCAGAGAGATTGTGGAGTCCCTACCCTGCTCCAGCTGACCCTGCTTTAGAGCAGGGGAGTTAAACCAGATGATGTCCAGACGTCACCACCTGCAGGTGCAGAGATTCTATGATTCATCAACTCAGAAGTCACAAGTGAAAGAAGTACTTGGTAGACTTTTAAGCAAGGAGCAGAAATTTTAAAAAGGGCTTCCAGCTGAAGGGTAAAATCCATTTTACTACCCCAAGTTCATAAATCTGAAGAGGTTAGGAAGATTTTTGGAAATAGAGTTCCCACAAAATGGTAAATAAATCTATTTCTTACTGAATAAAATGAAAAACACAATGATTTGAGATTTTTCCAAAGCAGATGAAATAAAGTTACATATGTAAAGTATACCATTCCACCATCTTTCTGAACAACCAAACTGCTAAATGTGTTCTATTTGTATTGCCACTGTCATATAATCTTCAGTAAAGTTTAAGGCCAGGACCCCTCTTGTGTTACCTAAAACCAATGCTGAAGGGATCAAGCTGCGATGTAAAGTGAACACTTTGTCTCCTAAACAAATTCTTCATAAATTCTCTCAACAATTTAACTCACAATGTGTGAAAATCTGTTTATGATTGCCTGAAATCACACCTCTGCTCTTCCGACTTTTTGTTGAACATATCATCTCATTCCATATTAACAGAAAATCCACCTCCTTTACCATTGCAGGAAAAACATAGCTACTTAAGAAAATGAAAATTACTACATTTTCATTTGCCATTTTCCTGGGTAATTCTCCTGGAATTACCAGTAGGTTATGTTCTTTTAAAGGCCAGATAAGAAACCTATATTTGTTCTTTTAGCCTTCAAAATTGCCTCTTTGGAGCATCAAATTCTTTTTAAGATCAAAAATACTTCAAAAGTCAGCAATGGGGCATCATTACAGAGTTGCAGGTTTGTTTTCTGCAAACAATTGTTTATTTCTAAAAATGCCCGTAATATTACGATTAGGAGCAGCTGTCCGAGAAGAAGTAATTTTTTGTTCTATCCTATCACGATCACTCTCCTTGGAAACAAATCCAGAAAAGTTGTTCTATTGCATACTCTGGAGGATAATCTGGATCTGGAGGTTGCATGAAAGAAACAGATTCAAGATCTAAGGATTCAGTGGAGAGCACACCTATCCTACAAATTTCAGGAGGAGCAACCCTCTACCTGCAGTGCAGACGCCTGTGGAGATACTCATCTTTCCACAGAGCATGATATGAGATCCATCTACCTGGCTGTATAGATCAACGTTATCTCAGACTACAGTCAGAAGCAGAAATAAAAGGTGTTGGAATATAAAGCCCTGGGAAGCTATGGTAAGGTTCCTGTGGAGGTTTGGCATAGGCAGGGAAATTCTGCACTAACTTTCGAGCAAGCTCCAAAGAAAGCCCCAGGCGGAGTCAGCTCACCCCCATCAGGGCAAGCAGCTTTAGTGGTGAATAAAATTCATGGCCATCTGCAAGTGCTTGTTCTCCTCCTTATCTCTGTGCATTTATCAGCCCTCAGGCAAGGACAGAAATCAGGTATGAAATTCGATGAGCACCTTGAGCCTCTCCCTAAGGAAGCTTTTTCACCAGGGAGTCAGGTCTGTGTTCCCATGCCATCATCCATGACTTGAGCATTATCTGCTCTCCTTCATCTATGCCTCAGTCAGATGTGGTCACAGCTGCTTTGTCTATTTGCCTGATAGAATTATAAATGTGAGCTATCACCCGAGCCAGCTCTGTGCAGGGAGATGCCTAAGGACCGCAACTGGAGATGGAAGCTGGGGAGGAAGAGCCAGATTGTCATGAGTAAGAGCCAGACTGCCAGATCACTGGTCACATGTGAAAAAGTGAATAGTGAAATAATCTGTTGGTCCACCCATTCCCTCCTCCTGCACAGGGAAAAAAAAGTCTACATTAGTGCATGATCCAAGGATAGACATCTGGAGAGACACAGCTGTTGGTAAGGACCATCACTCGCACGCGGGTTGTCAAGGAAACTTACATCAGCCCAGCTCTAATTTGCTCCTGTGAACTGAAGGTCCATTAACAGTTGGAGTGCATTTGAGGCAATCCTGGAGCACATCTTGTGGTCACTTTCATGCCAAAGAATGCCAGTTTGTGCACCTCCAGTCTACTCTGCTGTGTGAGTAAAAGTACAGTAAAGGGGATGCACAGGTGGTTTTCTTCAAAAGCTCCCTCCTGACACAAACTCAACCACTAATATTAGATGCATCTTGAAGACAAAACGCACTCTGGAGCTATAGCTATGGCTGTCTACCTGGTGGCTGACTTGTGCTTTATGTGTGTTTTAACCTGAACCTTTGCCAGAGAGCTGCAAAACATAAAAGCCTGTGAATTCCTGGCTCCCTGGGAAAGGAGCTAAAAACTCGTGTCTCATGTTAAAGCTGTAAAGGGGAATACTAGACACATTGGTCTTCAAATACAAAGAGAGAGTGGGATAAAGGAGGGGGAGGGGAGTAGAAATTAGATAGTGTTTGGCACCTAAAATGCTGTACCCCATTTTCCACTGCCCTCTACAGATGGCATTACTTCTTTAATTAGGAATATTCCACCTATTTTATGTGGTGTTAGAAGCTGAGGAAAATACCATTTCTTTCATTATATAGAACATAGCTCACTTCGAGCAGGAGCAGCATTACTCCCATTTCATTGAGAGAGACATAGCGTTTTCCTATCAGTATTTTTCAAAAAACGGTAAATTAATTTCTTAAAACTCAGTTTCCTAGGCACAAAACAATTCCAAAACCTTACTCCAGAAAACATGAAATTTATTTCTATAACACTTTTTAAAACACTGTGATTTCTTTGTTTAGAATGCGGTTTCCCAATTCATAAATGTAACCTTATGACATTTTGTTTCAAGATAATTTTATTTCAAGAATTGATGTCAATCAGAAGAATGAAATTAAACACAGCATTAAACTACCAGCATCAGGTACATTTTATTTTGAGTCAAAGGAAGTCCTTGGTGGGGAGATTTCTACAATACGGAAGTGAGTGATGCTTCCACACCCAAGTTCCCACACTGATCCTAGGTTTCCAGCCTTTTTGTCACACCACTGCTCCTTGACACCAGGCTGGACTTGACACCATAGTTAATTAGGATGAGCAGGGATGAAATCTTCAGGAATGTTTTCTGCTCTGTTCTGAAAATGTCCAGGAAAGGAGGAATGGAGAGAAAACACTGAGACAGCTGAGGCAATGAGACACATGACAGAATCATCCCACCTGGCGTCATTCAGCTACTTCTGCTGAGTACCTTTATTATTCCAGTCACAAAGGAAACAGTCCCATACTGGCCAAAGGAGACAGTTAAAGCAGGTCTAACCTTCTACACAGGATAGCAAAAGGCACTTTTCAGTAGTCCTGGAACACTCTCCTTCACACATCTGTACCACACTGGCTGAGCAACGTGCCATACGAGTGATTTCCAACAGCATTTCTCCACGAGCACCAGCATGCTGGGAACATACTTTAAGCACTAAAAAGATGGAAAAACATGTATGTGTACATGTCCCTAGAAACAGAAAGGAAGTCATTGGCCTTTTAGGTTCCTTCTAGAGCAAGTGGGTATTCAAATAACTGAACATGGACTTGTTTGAGATCCAGGCACCTTCAAACAAGTGACAAAGTATTGCTGAAAACAGAAACAACTCAAGAATACCAGAGGTAAATCACCTTACATTCCCTTATTTGCTATTATAGGCAGATGAATACTCATTATTCCACATAAAACTTTCTGTATGACCAAAGAGATAAGACAGATGTTATAACCTCTGATCAAAGAGTAATTCCACATTCCTTAAGCTTTCCATAGAAGAACTATTATGTGGTTGAGAGATATATAATCACAAAAGCATTTTATTTTTTCCCCCTTTATTTTAAAAGAAGTTGGTTCTGAGAAGAAAAGAGAAAATAATTCACCCTGTGTTGGGCACTGTTCATTCACTGTAGGCCGAGAAAGTGGAAAATTCCTGCTTGGCATGAACCTGCCTTAATATATCACACTTCTGCATTCCCAGAAGGACAAAACCGCATCACACGTCTGCTAATGTTCACCACAAGAAACTGCAATTCCATGGTTTGGTTGTACAAATTACAGTCAGCCTTATCCTGCCCTCTCCTCGTATTTCTGGTGGTGGAACTGAAGCTTCAGTTAGGCTGAGTACCACCTCGCTCACCTGCGTTGACTTCAACACCTAAGTACCTGCTTGAAGAATAATATATTACTCAGAAAAAGGCTGTAGAACATCATTATCATACCATAAATTTTTTGGCACAGGAATGTAATTTCTGAAGTTCGGCCCTTGCCTCTGACGCACTATCCATTGAGAAATTCACATCCACCTACACGCCGTTTCCACATATACTCCATGTTTTTTGTACTGGAGCTAGTCTTTGGAGTTTTTCAGCAGCAGATTCTCACTCAGAAATTCCAATTTACAAACACAGAAGCCCTTCACCAAAAAAAGAGGGACTCAGTGAAAATTTCTAAAAGGCCACTCAGGGCTGAGATTTAATTTATGGTAAATATCAGGGAGAAAGAACAGAGGAAACATCCTCAAATAGTACAAAAGCCAGTAAAAACACAGAGGAAAACACTACGGGCTGAGGAAGCACCTTCACTGCATATTACTGAAATCTGAGACATGCACTGAAGAGAGAGTTCTCCAATATACCCAGTTTCTACACTCCTCCACTGGCAAGAGCTATCGACCAATTTTGGAGACCATGCATTGGCCATATTTATGTCCAGTAGTCCAGGGACAAGGCATTCAGCCAAGAGGCAGGTTCAGGTGTGGATTTAAAGTAGGCAGAGCAGGGCTTCAAATATCTTCCATGCAGTCTGTAGACAAACTATGAAGTCCTTTCTCCCAGAAGCCACCATTTCCTTACATTTCAAAACTATTATTCATAGGATGGGAAAGTATAACTTATCCTGGTGGGAGAAATGCAAGCCAGTATTAACCGAGATTATTCATAATACATTATACTCTAACTCAAAGAGAAGAAGCCAAGTAGCATGGATAAAGATATCAGAAATTTATGGAGGGTATAGATCTCACTGTAACAAAAATGTTAGGCTGACTGGATGGGGCAAAATTGAATAACTTTATTTCAGAACTGGTCAATTAAAACATATATGCAAAAAAGCATCAATATATGGAAGAGAAAGGCTATTTTTCTAAGCAAATTTCTTCAGCATGTCAGCAATACTTTGTGTTGTAAGTAAATTCATGGCTTGAAATTATTCAGGGAATGGTTAAATAATGCAATGCATCAAATCCATTTTAAAATGAACTGCATTTTCGACTTTCTGGCCACCGCAAATTATTCTCAGTTGTAATTTACAATAGGCAAGTGTTAATTTACCTAACCCATACTTTATGAATATGTACTGACTAATTGGAAGTCCATGGTTCAGGGTAAATAAATATGCAATTTATATTCAGATAAGTCACACAATCAATTTTCAATCTACTGCCTAAAATGCAGTATCAGACTGTGACAGGTTTATTTGCATTGACACGAGGTGTCATAGTTCTGTGAACTGCAAAATGGAAATGTCAAACATTATTCAGCAGCCACCGGTGGATCGTGCCCAGCAGTAACATCCACAGCAAAACCTCAGAATGTCAGCAAAACCTCAGGCCTGTCTGCTGCTGTTTGACTACAAATTGAACAAAACTCTAATCTAAGCAGGCCAGTCTTCACCCAGGGATCAGCTGTGGTGGTGATTTTGTTTCCTGCAGTGACTTCTAATTTGACACTTCCTCAGCTACCCAGAGATGAGAGAAGTACTTCTGCCATTAGGTAATGGGAGCAAAGGATGGGACTCTGCCCTCTGCATACTTGGGCTTGGCCTTTCAGGTCACAATCATTGTTAAGAGCAGTTAATCAGGCTTTCAAATTAGTGCAAAAGGTTTATTCTGTCTCTTTTTTGAGTGCCAGGGCTCATCTTAAACAAATGCTGCATCAGGGATATTTTTTTGCTAATAGAGCTCCCAGATCACTGGCTGCTTTTTGCGCTTTATTCACTACCATTAAAATTTTTCAATTAAATAGAATATGCTTAAATAACATTCCAGGTTGAAGTATATCTCACCTTTTCTTTAACCAGGCATCTGAAGATCCACTTGCTCTCTCCAAAACTAAATCTGCGCACTGAAAAAAGCAGCCCAGGAGAATCCTTCATATGCTTTGTGCAAGTGCACTTCAGAGTCCTGTAAAGAAATAAATACTTTAGTCTGTACAGATTTCCATGTTCCTTGGATGGCGCTTCATTTTTCCTCCTCTTTCTCCTGATGAACTCCTGAAGGATGACCAAATTATGGCCCGGGTTTGCATTTTCACTGCTTGACTCATGTCACATGAACATAGGCTCATAATGCCATGGTAGGTGCTCCCAGGTATTGTGCATGCCCTACTTGTGTTTATCCAAGATGTGAGTTACCTGGAAACCTTCTGATACCCATGGCAGCAGTGTGGGGGGGGGAAGGGGGAGGTAAGGGCAGCCCCAAATATTTCAGATGGACCTAAATCTCTCTATACAGGAAACGAAACTCTATCCTGACCTATGGACCTGATGGGTGAGAGCAAGCAGAGGAGAAACAGTTAAATTTAGCAAACACTGTAAGCTGTTCGTTCAGCTACAGCAGTGAAGGTATTCTGACTCACTCGATAACTATTTTCTTACTAGCAGCTTTAGAGCTATTTAATGATGTCGTTATACCCGCAAGACCACCTGTCAAAGAAGGGGAACACAATGAAAGTGATGAGGTGGTGGAGTGAGACGGGGAAGATACATTCATTAGAGACACGAGAAGGCAGCTGGTGTTATTGGGCATAAAAAGGAGGTTGGGGAGCCTTGTTAAAAGTTATGTAGTCTCCTAAAGAATTACAGAAAAAACCAGCAAAAAAGTTTGGTGTTGCAGAAAAGGATTGGCAATTACAGACCTCCTTTAGTTATACTTCAAATTAAGGGAAATGCAGACAAAAGAGGAAATCACAGTTTTAATCAGTAGAAAAGATTCATTTAAAAAAAAGCTTTCAGTTTCATTTCTTGAATCGGTGTGGGGTTCAGTGAGCAATTTGAATGGAGTCTGCAGACTGGAGTTAATTATTTGCATTAGCATTTCAGATGGCTTCCACGTAAATACCAGCTCTTTGGTGTGCTATGGTCATAGACAAAAAGTAAGATAAATGCTTGATTTCCCTTATAGGATCCTAAATTATGTCATTTAATAGGTAGTCAACAGCATGGGAATTGAATGATACAGGCTTTTGAAAACAGCTCTGGGATCTAATTAATTGGGACAAATTATCCAAAGCAGCTTGGCATTGAGGAAGGAGGACAGACTCAGGGAGAAATGACAGATGGATACACAGAAAAGAAAGCAGAAAGCAAAAAGACCTTTGCTGCTCTTGAAGATCTGAGTCTTAAGGCCACTCTGAAAGGATCTTGCATCATGGTTTTGTGACTCATTATTATGTATGTGACACCTAAATGTTCTTATTTGCAACTCCCTATGCCAGAATTTAATGTCTCATTGGAGGATCAGACCCAAAAAACCGGAAAGTTTTAACGGTAGTTGAGTCTGTGGTTGGGGCTGCTCAGCTTGGACCCTCCAATCTCACCCTGTAATGAAGCTGTTTGCAGCTATGTGGGGAGACCCTTCCAGAAGGGTGAGCCCTGAGCCCCAGCCAGCAGCTGTGAGAAGCCAGGTGAGTCAGAATGGAAGATATCCCTACTTCCCCAATCCCATAACTGACAGAAGTGGGCAGAGACCCCCCTGAGCTGTGGCCTGAAGTCTCCTAGAGAAGTGTCCCCTGCCCCTCCCCAGTCTGGTACAGCATCGCAGTGTCTCCTGTGGGATGATGATGCCATGTCACACACTAACACCAAATATACCATAGAATAGTTTGGATTGGAAGGGAATCTTTAACATAATCTAGTTCCAGTCCCCCTGCCGTGGGCAGGAACACCTTCCACTAGAGCACCTTCCAGTGGGTCAGAGCCCCATTCAACCTGTCCTTGAGCATTTCCAAGGATGGGGTGGTCACAACTCTGGCAATCTGTTCCAGGGTTTTGCGACTCCCATTTAAAAAAGTTTCTTCCTTCTATCTAGTCTGAATCTACCCTCTTCTAGCTTAAAACCAGTACCCCTTATCCTACCACAACAGGATAAAATGCCTATCCCCACCTTTCTTTTAAGCTCCCTTCTAAGTATTGAAAGGCTGGAGTAAGGTCTGCCTGGAGCTTTCTCTGCTCCAGGCTGAAAAACCCTAACTCTCTGAGCCTTTCCGACAGGGCAGATGTTCCACCTGTGACTAAAAGTGTTTTAGACATTCAATCCACTTTAGTAGTCTGCTGCCACTACAGTCTCAAACCATGATGCCCACCCCTCAGGCCTGGAAGACAATCCTGTTCCCACAGGCTGCCCCTCGTCAATAGCTGAATATATCAATATTAATGGACAGGGAGGACCATCACCAGCATACTGATAGAGCAAGACAAATAACCTGGGCAATTTATGCATGCCTGGCATGCACAAACATCTGGCATGCACATACATCACTTTAAATTCAGACAATATAATCAGAAGTCAACGAGATACTGGCATTTTTGGACCTGGCAGAATGCATTAGTGCTCCCCAGAACTTGACCATACACCACACAGTGCATTTGGGCACTGACAGTGAGTCTAACCTTCACCTCCTTTCTCTTCACTTCCACTAACACTCTAGCAAGCAAGCACTCTTGTGAAATACCAAACCATCTGCTGATCTAACTTTGTTGGAATTTCTTTAGTGGAATTTCTTCCAATAGAGAATTTGACCAGGCACTATTTGGCACATCCAGTTGTACATCAGCACTGTAGGACACTGACAGAAGTTTCCTGAAGTTGTGCCTCATGAATCTTCACCCCAGAACATCATAGTCACTGACTTAGGAAGCAACCACAACACAACTTAGACACAGTTTGGTCTGTAAAGATGCACAGACTGTGTCCTGTCTCCTAGCCCTGAGACCTGAGGACCTGATCTGACATTGAAATCCCTCCCTACCGTCCCACCAACAATCTATTCATTCCCCTTCTGCATTGTTTTCTCCAGGTACGACCAGGCTGCTGTTAGGTTCCTCCAAAGCCACCTCTTCACTAGGCTGAACAAGACCAATGCCCTCAGCCTTTCCTCACAGGGCAAGTGCTCCAACTCCTAGTCATTTTGGTGGCCATCATGCAAGTTCAACCAATTTCTTGTACAGACAGACTTAATACTGGACCCAAAACTCCATGTGTTTTCTAATGAGCACTAAGCGATGATCACTTCCCTTGGTCTGGCTATTTACCTGCTGATACAGCTCAGAATGTTGTTGACTTTCATTCCAAAATTAAAAATGGAACAGGCAACAAAAATAAGCATCTACCATTTGTCAGATGTGCGTTCCCCAATCTGTCACACACTGCATATACATAGCTAGAATTTTTAATCACAACTATCAATAATTAAGCAGTACAGAATAAGTAGATGGCAAACACCATGCTCAAACTGAAATATCTGCAAATGTATGGAATGTACTGTACTCACAAAAAGCATAAAAGATATAAAACGAACAAATGTCTTCCTATAGAGTAGTTCATCCAGATGTGCTAGAAATCATAGTTTATAATAGCAATTATCTGAATAAAATTGTTTTAATCAGTACTTTATTTACACAATGACATTTTGATTTATATTGCTGCCCTCAGAAGCACAGTTGTACAAACAGAATTGTTTCAAGAACATTCCATGCAAACATAGAACCCTGTTCATTGGAGATTCACAGAACACTGCTTTTACCGTTAAATAACTATTACTGACTTCCATGAGGCACATCAGTATAGTGAATGCCAAGACCCTGTGAATCTACTCTCAGGAAGTCCAGCCTCTAAAAAATAAGTTAACCTTGCCTAGAGGAAAACGAAGTAGGAAATCATGATAGTTAGGCAGTGCAGAAGCAAATATTGACACCATTTCAGAATGAATTCTATATATTTGGCTTACAGCAGTGCCTGTGATTTTCACAGCATTTTTAAAACCATCATTCTTTTATTTTAAAGCATCATTGTGAGTCAGGAAATTACCATTGTCCCATGTTTAGAAGAAATACAGAAATGCTCAAGATTTTTGATAAATGCTAAAGCCACAGAGAAACTTGGCCTTATGACTGACTCTGATATTAAATCCACTTCAGTTACTGTCTAACTTTGGAGACTGTCTAAGGCCTAAGTGAGGTCTCTGCTAGTTAAATTTCCATTAGGTTTCTACTTGGAAATGGCTCCAT
The DNA here is from genome assembly GCA_013398015.1 of Oreocharis arfaki. NCBI lineage: Eukaryota > Metazoa > Chordata > Aves > Passeriformes > Paramythiidae > Oreocharis > Oreocharis arfaki. Next base: position 121,995 of record VZRR01002567.1, read on the forward strand.
CTTGGCATAGCTTTACAGATATATATATTTATCATCCATCTAGCCTTTCTCAGACACTTTTAGGTACAAATCCTTAAAAACCCTAACAACCCCTTTGTCAAGCCAATATTCACTCCAAAACACACTCTTGCTGTCCTGCTCCTCTTATACACAAAAAGTCAATAAGAGTATTTATCCAGACACTAACGTCTGGGTGCAGTTTTATCCTCCTCCAGAGGTCATGCAAAACTATTACTGGATCTATCTGTTCCACCAGCAATCTGTCCCAGCAATTTGCTGTGGCATACTACTAGGACAGCCCTACCACTTCCAGTGGCCATCATAGTTGAGCGATGACTTAGGGCATGTCTAGGCTGCACCATTCACCATTCAGTTGCACAAGGACACCAGACATCTGCCATTGAGCAAGAAATTCAACTCCCACAGGGCTTGCATTAAAAACCTTACCATTTATTTCATCCTGCTGCAGGCCTTGCTGCAAATGGCCGCTGTTTCTATGACACTTCTTCAGAAAGCTAAGGGAGTGAGTAAAGTCTAAATGAAAAGTGTGTTTGTTTTGGTTTGGTTTTTATTCCTACAGCTTTATGATTTCTTTGGGAAAACAACTATTTTCCAAAAAACAAGACTGAAACGGTGAGTTTCATTAACAAGCTTTATGAAGCTTATTGTTAGAAATTGAGTACCAGTGAGGTGATTTCCCTTGATTATAATTACAGAAGCTAACTTAGTTAATGACAAGTAGTTGTCTGTGCTTTTGCCAAATAAGAACTATTTCAGAGCTATAAAGGTTTCGGAATATTGTGTAAATGCATATTTTATTTAGATTTCTTATCCCAAGTGTTTAAAACATGTATTCATTATAAAATCATTTCTTCAGTTTATGCCATGGGCTATTAAAAATAAGTTTTACATGATTTAATTACTCTGTTGAGGTAATAGGTGAATAGAAAGCATTAAATCTTACTTTGTTTAAAAACCTTATATCTGCATGATCAGTGTTGTGTGCACTGTCATCCTCCAAAGTACAAACTTTTATCTTTTGGATGTGGAAAACACTCTCTTTGTTAATATAGTTGATACACAATATATGGCTCACTTCCCAAATTCTAGTGAGGGTCTCTCTCCCTCTAAAAAATTATTTATTTAGTAACCACTGACTGATAGAACAGCAAGAATTTGTTCATCCGTTTCACGGCATAGTTCATATAATTTAACCATCGACATGTGTTAGCCAAAGCCCTTCAATAAAAAAAGATAAATAATGAAACCTAATGTTCCTCTTCTTATAATGATCCTTTAGGCCTCATCTACACACAAAGTTAATTAGTTTAAACTGGCAGAGGGAAAGCCTTGCCATCAGGCTTACAAAGGTAGGTAGCAATTTTTCATTCAAGTACATCTTTGTGGAAAACTTAATGATATTTCCTATCATCAAAATCTACAGAAAAAATATTATGCTGTGGGTGTTTAACTGAAAGAGGTTATTGCATTTAATTAAACTGACCCTAAAATTGGGATGACTCTCCCCTGTCTGTAGCTATCCAGAATGTTCATGTCTAGTGTGAAGTAATCGACTAAAGCTCTAATGTCAATGCAGAAAGATGAGACTCTTCAAAGGGTAATTAATCCTCTGCTAAGTCAGGAAGGATGAATCACCCTCTGGAAATACCTTTTTCCATCAACAGTGCTTTTTCACATCATGCATAATAAAACCGTGAAACTCATTACCACAGGATGCTGTGGAGGCACAGACAAAAGGCACTAATGCATTTAAAAGCCCTGGACTAATTCATGGAGAGGGGGTGCAGCAAGCAGATGGTCTGAAAATAGTCACCAGCTCAGGAAGTCCATGAACAATATATCTGGAAGGTGGAAAGTATTGTGTACTGCTTAGTTCTCATACTCTTCTCTAAACATCTGGTATCAGCCCCTGTTGGAAAAGAATCCCAGATTAGATGGTCTGTTGTTCCAGCCCATGGGACAGTTCTGTTGATCTAAAGTTTACTCACATCCTCAGTCAACACAACTATTCCCCCGAAGAAACCATGAGTACTCAAATACTAGGTGCTTTTCCTTCATGTAAAGGGATACTATCCTATTTAGTATTAAGACATTTTGTTTCACTCTAAGATACTTTTTGGTGCAAAGTGTGTCTCTTTTGGGTCGGCCGATACTCTTTAGAAGCAGCAATTTGCAGGAAAATATTTCTGTATGTGCTAGCAGGATTTCCTCAAAAGAAAGATCAAATAACTTTGTTTGGATACAATGTACTGTTACCTACTGTCTGTATCTCTGATATACCAGGTATCTGTAACCAGTCTTCAAAAGCTGGGGCTTAATTTCTGCAGAAGTCCTTCTATAACATATCTAATATTTAAGCAAACACACAGTGAGAACATGAACATGTCATCTTAAGACATGATTGCGATAAAAACATGCCTGACAATAACAACATATTTGGAATAGGAAATTACCAGACGTGACCTGCAGGTATGCATCAAGATACCCCGTAAACCTTCCACATTTTCTTACTATCGTTTTCTGTATTAATTATACTTGTTATTTCCTATATCTCATTAGCTTTCTTAAATTTCTAGGACTGTGGTAATATTTCCAAATATCAGGGCATTGTTTTCAAGAGCTATTAACAAAAAAACTTGTACATATTCTAAAGACATTTTTTGGACGGTAATTATTCAATTATAGAAGGTTGGGGCTCACCAGGACCAAGCAATTCAAAAAACGACCTCAAATCAAAAGGTGAAAAGGAAGGAAAAAGCATCTTTTCAGTCTGACTGCAACAAGACTGAGAGATGCTGTAATGAAATTGAGGACCGTTTTCTGGGAAATGTGTTCCAAATCCCTGAATTTCACTCTCCATGGTTCATGGCCATCAATGTGATGTGAAATTTTAAAGATGTCTTTTTTCTTTAAAATATCTGTTCAACAATCAGTGAGTTATTTTTACACTCCAGAGGGACTTTCTTTTGACACACAAAACTTTCTATTAAAGTCTTATGGGATTAAATCATAAAATTACTTGTAACTTCATTTAGCTAATTGTCACACTGATTTCCAGAGCCTTGGAGACATTTAAAACATTCCTGGTTAGGAATTAGTCGTGAAAATATACTCCATGTCTTTTTTCAAATTTGGCAGATTATTATATTCCTTTCCTCTATATCAACAGCATTTATACAGGTGCTAGAACTACTGCATGATCCAGGAAATGTATCTGTATTCCATTGTCCCAAGTCTGCTGGTCAAATTAATAGTTATTCAGCCCTAGATCATTCTGTATGGTAGATAAATCCATGGGGTACACGCAATAAGGAGAGGAGTAACTAGTTTCCCACAGAAGGACTGTCAATGTAACTTTGTAGCTCACAGAGGAAACATTTAAAATCATGTATTTATGCTAAACCATACTAAATCTAGTATTAATTGAGGCAGCGCACAGTATTTTCCTCCAGCAGGGAGGCAAGATCAGCAAAAAGATGTTGAAACCTGGATATGGCTTAGGTTTCAGGCAACACCTTCCAAAACATTTTCAAACAACATCGATGCCATCTTCAAACACAAGCCATTGTGAAGTGAAGCAGACCAAGAATGTGAAGCACAATTTTTCTGTATTGCCTTTCCTGGTGCCTTGACGGACTGAAGTTAGCAAATTGCCATATGCCATTTCCCAATGCCAAAGGCATTATTCCAGCCTAGGGCTAAGATTCTATTTAACCATTAGCACTCAATTTAAGAACCCCACATTAAAGATCTCTAATCAACAGAGAGAGACTTGAGAGGAAGTTTCAGCTTGTCTGAACTGCCTTCTGTCTATGTCTTAGCACTGAATGTGCAGGGAGCTCTGCAACCCAGCTCTTGACTTCATTACAAGCTGGCCATGTGTGTGGTTTTCTGCAGCTTATTTTAAGCCTAAATAAGACAGTCCACAAAGAAGCACTAGTGCAGAACAGCTGTTAAAGCTCAAAGCTTTAACCTTCATGTGCCTCTACGGTCCCAGTCTCCACAAAAATCGGATTTCAAAATCCTTGTTTGTAAATGGAACCCCAATGCCTGACTCACTCTCATGCTCTGGATTATATTTGAAGGATTAGAGAAACACCTGCATCCCCGAGTGGCATAAACTGAGAGTAGCTACATTAGGCAGAAAGACTAATTGGGATAGACAAAACTGAGAGAGGTATTTCGAATCCGATGCATCAAAACTTCCAAGTTTTCATTACAGTTCTGGCCACATAATGCTGTAATCTCTCCACAAGTAAAAAACGAGCTTCTCTGGATCTGACGAACAGTGGCTTTCACATCTGCTTGCTTCAATCCAGACGTCATTTGGAATAAAGCAAATGTGAGGCTTTGACATTTTCTCTTCACTGATAGTATCAGTGTTTTACTTTAATCTCATTATTCTTTCTTAAATTGCCTCAGTCAGGATCACACTTTGTGTTTCATTACAGGCTCCCTGATTCTTCCAAACACACCTGATCCTCACCTCATCTTTCTGAACTTCTTCCTGGTACCACCTGATTTCTTCCTAGTTTCTATTTTTTCATCCCAGCTTAAATCTTCCAGGTCAGTTTTCAAGTCTTCTTTAGATTTTAAGACTTTCCCACAAGTCCCTTCCTTAACTTATTAGGATCCACCCCAAACCCTGAGCCTATTCCTTTCTTTCCACTACCACTCTTTTTTCACTGGGTGTGCTGACTCTAGCTCAGCTTGAAACCTCAGTTACAGGAGAAATTGAGTGCTACCACTGTCCTCTCATCCTCCAACCCACAAATCCCCCGTGGATTTGGGATTACGCTAACAGTGAAGGAGGTTGGATAGAGACTATTAACTAGTGAAGGACCAAAACAACACAGAATGGAAGGAACAGGGATTTGTAGTTCTAGACTGAGACTAAAAAGAGTCAACACAGCTCAGCAAACTTCACTGAGCTTAGACAGATACCTGTGTAATTGGAAAAGAATATAAATTTACAGTGTACACAAGGAGTTAAATTCAGTTAGAACAGTTCATTTAAAATGTAATTACTTTCTATTTTGGATCAGTTTGGGTGCTATCATTTTGAAAAGAAACATTGACTTGCTCTCACCTTTCTTAGACCTTTTCACATTTTTTAGGTAATTTTGTTTGGCTTGTCAAACACAAGAAGGCTGCATTATTAATAATATTCTAATGTGGCAGGTGCATATTTGTGTGTGGGAAGGTGTTGTTTTAAAGTGACAGCTGAACCTTTTGTGAAATATAAGGTTTTCTCCCAGGAGAAAGTCATCATCTTTCTTCTTTTTTTCTCAGGGTATAGTACATTATATGATAGAAGATGTTAATATTAGAAGTGAAACAGATGGCTCAGATTGAGATTGAGGGCACAACTACAACTCAGAGACAAAGAAAGAGATTCAAAGAGGAACAAACAAGAGCACAAAATTCAATTAAAATGTTCAGTTTTGAAGAAGCAGGTGTGTGGATTTTATTATTGAGACCTCTACATTCTCATTTAGAGCAACCCATTTGTGACGCTTGTTATGAACTTGTCTAACCCCATTGCTGGCATTTTACTATTCATGCATACTTGAAAAGAATTTTAAATGTCATTGGGTAGCTCTTGCTCTCTCTTCCTCTCTCTTTGGTTACATCTGAGAATCTGACGACTCTATTTCACTGGAAGGGCTGACAAGCCTATGATTCTCATTAGGCACAGCAGCATACACATGTTTTGGGATCCTTCTGAATAGAGGGCTCTGCAATAACTCAGACCTACACTGCTGCCATTATTAGTTAGCATAGAAAGTACCCAAACTGATCTTTGACAAATTTTCAGCAAAATCACAATATAGAATAACTAGCATATTTTGAAATTAATATCCTCTTAAGAATAGATTGTGTATGGCTCTGTATAAGAGTCAGCACCTTTGTCCCAATCCCTAAGACTCTGCTAGGCATTGTTCTTGTTAACTTATTTTTCAAAGCTTTTAAAAAGATAGGACTGAAGTCCAGCTGGCTTACCAAGTCCAAGAAACCAGATATGACCTGTTTCATAAAAGACCACAAGGTCTGCCTTAAAGTCAACCAGAAGAGTTTTTCCCTAACTTACATGTCATTCAAGAACATCCTCACTCTTAAAGCCTTATATCTGATTCCAGTGTTACACAGTTTGCTAACTTTATTTAGCTTCCAGACAAGCTCCTAGCACAGGTGTTTCTGTGTTCACAGTTATATCTCTTTGCATGCTGTCCCTAAATGTTGGGAGTTCCTTCTTAATCCACAGTATAGTACCAAAAGCAGCAGTGTGTAAAGTAAATCATCTCCTCCTAATCCCTTTCCCTTCTCTTTCAGATTGTCATCCCCACAAGCAAAACCTACATGCTGCTTTTACAGCGGGTTTCACACAAAATGTGGATACTTGATGGCTACGGAGCGAAAAAAAGTCAAAGGCTTAAAACTCCTTCCTAAGAATTACTTACCAGCATCCTTGTTTGAAGCAGAAATTGTCTGTGATAAGACAATATCCCTCCACACCTGACACATGCATTGCACATCCTGCAACCCACGTCATTGTTTCCAGAAGAAGATAGTCCAATGAAAAATCTGAAGATACACCTCATCTAATCAGATTTTTGCCTGGATCATGACTCATGTTAAATCATGAAACATGAGCAGGCTCCAGCTTATTGCCTCTTGATAGCTATTCTGTGAATAGTTGTCTGTCTCCCAGGCATCAAATGATCCAGCGGAATTAAAACATGTTCAGGCTGTCCTCAAAATTCTAGCACTTGTGATGGAAAAATAAAACTAAAGACAGCTAAAAGATGTCCTAAAACTAGGGCGTCAATATTTTTTAAATTGCTTAAACCACACAAGCTGTGTCCTCCCCACTAAGCAAAGCAGTCCTTGCCCTTTAATGATTTTTGTCTGCTAGTTAAATCAAAGGTGCAAATATGAGTCCTTTGACACCAAGCAGTTCATGCTATTCTGTAGAAATGTCACATGATGATGGTACAAGCTGTTAAGATAAAGTGATTGACACATCATCTTAACTACCCTCTCAGGTACTCTTTCTGAGACAATCAATTTGGTGTTCTATCTCATTAAATTTCACTATTTTGGTACCTTATATTAGTTGAAAGAGACACTCTACAGTGTCCTTGAACTGAAGGTATTTAAAGATCATTCTCACAGACAGGAATCCTGATCAGATAAGAGTCAGACCTGCTGCAAGCTGTCAAAAGGAAAGAGAAAAAGTGAAAGAAAAATTATGCACCACAAAACTGACTGAGGGACACTGAGATCTTCAAATGGGTGCCAAGTCCTTTTTATATAATATTAGAGAGAATCCAGCAGCAGCCAGCAGTCAGTGTAAGAAATGACAGTCATGCTATGAAAACCAAAACGTGACAACATATAAAGGCATTACAGCAGGAAGGCAAAGTTTATTGCTCTGCTGCTTCTCTACTTGTTAATAATAAATTACCACATTAATAACCCTTTATATTTATCCTATTGGAGCTTATATGATTAGTGATAAAACTTTTAACTACATTAGCAACACTACACTAATTGCATTAACTGGCATAATAAAGTTAACATATAAGTACAGTGTCCTTGATACACACATGGTAAGATTGCACATCTCATTAAGATTAATATTATTGGAATAATGTCACACTATTTTTATCCAAGGCTGTATTACCAAACAACCATGACCCCCTGACATGAAGTTTTAAAATTTAATATTAGGTAACGGGATTAAAGCAGTCTTTTCCAGAGGCAAATTTAGAGGTGTTTTTATATAAACCAGAAGTTAATCAACCAAGGCCATTTTAAGTCCTATGAGATCCTCACCCTGAAAGAGGCTGTATCAGCATAAATGGCCCAGGCAGCCTGAAACAGCTGATAAGGATTTGTTAGTCTGGGCAGCTGGCAAACACCAGTTTCCTCATATTTACTCCCAGTTCTAAATGACCTTTGACAAATATTACTGTCTCATTCTGTACTCACATCTACTTTGGCTTGCTGGAGACTTTAATCAGACTAGGCTGTGGACTAGAAGAAATTTGGGAAAATAGCAAAATCCATTTCTTCTACATTGCACTCCCACCATAGAAAAAAATAGAAGCACAGTGATTTTAGCATAAAATCTGATCCACAGGCCAACACTTAATAGGACAAGTTTAAGAATGGAGAGGGACCTCTATCAAAGCCAAACAAGCTAAGATCGTCTAACCATTGAACAGCAATTTGTGAATAAGCAGCAGAGATACAACCGTACTGTTTTCTCAAGAGGAGAAGTGACAAATGCTGTGGGTTCTAGATTATGATGTCCACTCACAGCTCTTGATTCCACAACCTTAGTGGGGACACCTGCACCCCAGACAATGGCTAGCTCTGGGCCAAGGCTGTCCCCTCCTCAGTGTGTGGGACACTCCCAACTTGCCCTGAGCCACATGGCTCTTCCGCTTTGAAGTCTGCACTTCGAAGGTAGGAGACAAACATGGGCTCAGGCATCTTCATCATACTGGGCACAAGCAAAGCAGCCTCCTCTTTCCATGAGGGGCATCAGGTTGTTGCTGCACATGCCCATCCTCGTGCTGCAATTCCTCCTTTGGTAAAACAAGGAATCCAGTATCTATTTACCTTGTAACAGTGCTGTGAGTGGAATTGCAGTTTGGACCACAGGATCCCACATGCAACACCTCAACAACAAAGGTGCTGATTAACTAGGCAAGAAAAATAGTCTCTTTTGAGGGCAGCCATATTTTTAGTTGAATGTTCCCTCAAAATACATGATCTTTTTGGCCTTCCAAATAGCTGCACTAAAGCAGTCAAATTTCTTTCAGTAAAACTCTGAATGGAATAACTTTAAAATCCAATATTTATTCATGTTACAGCACAGTAATTTGATATGTAATAAGCATTAAGGTAAATATAATTCTGTAGTTGACGAATCTGAACTTTGCTCTGTAGCTCAGATCTCCGGGGCAGACATGATACTTGACATTTAATTTGAAAAGCAAGGTAGCCTGATGGAGAAAAAAACGTTTCCTTTTTGATAGTAAAAAAGCATTGGTGCATTTTATTTTTTATGGTGGATTTGCTTGGCTTTATTTTCACATTTTAATAGGCTCACCTCATAAAAGTATAATGAAAATAGAAGGATCATCTATCATAAGGATAGATGGGTACAGATATTTCCTTTGCCTTGTTGTATAGAAGAAAAAGTGTTTTCTTCCCACTGATAAAAATAAATGTAAATCCCTCACTTTATTCCTCTTATTTCCCCTCCTCCTTAAGAATGTCTTATCCTATTTTAATTGCCAGAAAGCAGAAAAGACCTCCTTTCCCTTTTACAAAAGAGGACCAGAGGCACAGAGACATCTGCTCTAGTGCTTATCTGGGATCAGGAGTGCACTTTTGAAGCAACTCTCCTGCCCGTCCCCACTGAACCATGCTTTGCTTTTCTCTCTTCAAGAGCATGAATGGAATCTGTTTTTATGGAAAGCAAAACCCAGTGGGTTGCTCAAAGGACACCCCTAATGTGTTCAAACTCCTGACTGGTACTCAGCCCTTGGGACAAGGCCAGAGCTGGTACTGAGTACAAAACCCCAGAGTGCAGTCAGTCAGTTCTCAGCTCCGCTGAGACTCCATGGACCCACCCACATGTCATCACTGCAACAAAGTGACCCTTGGGTCTCCTGGGTTCCATTATACTGACACCATGGTACAAGTTCTGCTTCGAGGAGCTAAAAATGGCTCCAGACATTACCACAGCCATAGGACCCCAGCCAGAAGTAGTAATTCTGTCTGCAAGTACTAGCCTCAAATATTCATGTATGCCAACCTACCACCTCCAGACTCTCCATAGTTTAGAATTTCACTCCAAAACTACTGCTCAGAGATCATATTCTAACTAACTACTACCTTGTCCATATTGCCTTTATATCATATTGGTTGACTACTTTATTTCTCTCCAGGTTTAGAGAGAAGAGTGCCGGGGCTTCATCTTTTTTCTCCCTACAGTGTCATATCAGGTCAAGAGTACATGTGAGGGCATCACGCCCTTCAGTGACCAGCCCCCAAACAAAACAGCAGACAGCATTTGGAGTCAAAACTTGAGAACCTTTATACCAGAACAACATTAATGTTCTGCTGACATCTGGGTCCAGCTGCCTCTTCATCTCTGGGCCCCATCTGGGAAGAACAGGTTTAGGTACTACTATAATGAGAAAGGTAACAATACTTCAGCAGACAAGGAGGTACTGGGGTTCAGGAGCAAGGAAAGATGTGTGAGTTGAGGAGTACTGATGGATGCAAAGAGACCCTATATCTAGACTCCAACCTCTGATCACAAGTGTACCTCATTTATGTGGATATGAGCTCCAGTGCTCTTTTTCCCAGGCACCTTCTGAGATGTCCTCATCAGCTATTTCCCAGCAGCTCCTAATTATTCCTCACCTACTATGAACTTCTCTCTAATTACTCTTTCTCTATCTCACCAGGGCTTCTGCAAGAATGACAATGCCATTTGGAAATCTGAAGTCGCTTTGAGCTCTAAAGTTAAAGTTAAAGTTTTTACCTTCTCACAAAAACTAAATTTGAAAATGCCTCAGCAAAGTCAGTTAAGTAAAGACCATTCCTCTCAGGCTTCTTGAAGATGGAGTGATAAACTGTATGAGAAGCCTTGGAAAAGTTGACTGCATTTTTGTTAAATTTAGACTGAAGGAGTGTTGGTAAATGCTCATTTCTGTAAAGAGGTCACAGAAGTCAAAATGCCAAGAAGTCATTAAACAGCTTCTCTAACCTCTTAAACTTGCAAAGCGAAAGGTCCCTCAGGACTAATCACTTCCTTTTATTGCACCTGTCCATTCACCTCATTCTTGGTTCTTTTTGAGACCTAAATTTCCTAATGTCACACTTTCTCCCCAGAGTGACAGTGACAGGTAAGCTACCTAGCCACATCCATCCTTCTCCCCGCACCTAATGAAGAGAAGAGCTTTGGAGATTCCACTGCCTTTGCTACTGCTCAAGAACAGCACTCCTTCCTGCTCCACTGCTTCCACATTAATTGGATCAAGTCCACTGAGTCTTTTTCCCAGAATGAGACCAAAATAATTTGTTTACTCTAAAACACTCCTGTGTGCTATAAACACTGCCATCATAGTTTGGCTGTGTTTCTTCCTCATGTGTTTTTGGACTAGAATATCACTGACAATCATTTCAGTTACTGCCATTGTTTCTGGCAGCCCATGATCCTTCTCCTCAGGCATCTTTTGCACATGTCATGTATGAACAAATTCTCCTGAGTCACCATCTTCCTCATGGGCCATGGAAAGTGATTCCACTGCCATTTTTTGTTTCCATTTCTATTTGGTTTTAGGGAGGTTTTTTAACTTGTTCCCTCTTTGTTCTTCATTGACTTTTTTCTGCCAATATTTAAACTTAATAGGCAGATAGTGCTGAACTAGAAATTGACAGCCAAGGAGCAAGCTTGAATACCGCATCCCATCTGTTTACTCTGAGCAACCCAATTAACTCCCTTTCCAAGACAAAGCCCAGGAGCTGTCTGGAAAATCTTTCCCTGCAAGCACAACTTCCAAATGGCAGTATGGGTGACATTGCACCTGCTTTGGTTTCCCCAGCCATGAGTCTTCCAACACCATTTCAGCAGGCTCCCTTACTTTCAAACTTCTTCACAGGTTGTCATGGCATGCAGCACCATGCTATCCTATGAAAACATGATTCTGGCTATGACACAGTTCTCATATTGTTTCTGGCAATTCAATGCAAAACAAAGGAAAACAAAAGTATTTTTGGGTCACCAGGACATCACAGGACACCAAGAAGGCTCGCCATACCATGAACTACAGAGCAAGAATACAGAAACTGTAGAGGAAAATGGCCTTAAGCACGTGCACATGAGGCAGTTGATACTCACAAGCATCTGTGAGCAATCAGAAAATAAAGATGTAATGAAAAGAACCAACTGGTCTGTACCTCAGGATGCTCCTTTATCTCTTTATTTGGATCTGTGAGCTGCCCCAGAGGCTGCTGCACTGAATGTACTTCCTGGGGAGAGTTCAAGTATGAGTAACACACAGGATAGCAGATACCTAGCACAATCCAAGAACTCACTGATACCAATAACTGGGCCAAGCTTCACCTCTTCAGGCAAGGAACACGTCTTTCAAACATATGTGTCATCCAAGTACTGTGTAGTCAGCATTCAGACAGCCCAGAAATACTCTTATAGACACCACATAGCTATTTCCATATATTACAGAATTGAAAGCTTGAAGGAAGCATCAAAAGATGCCCAAAAAGCAATTCTGGGAATGTTCAAGATTAAGATGAGTGAGTCTTTCAACAAATGACCCTGTCCTTGCACTAAGCATTTTAGCAGCCCTTTCCAGTTAATACATAAGCTATTCCATAGTCAGAGAAGAAAATAGCAAACATAAGTTGAAATGTTGGTTTGACACAGGTAATTTCTTAAACCACTTTTGCTTCTCTCAGATTAGGCTGCCACAAGTGAAGGGCATGGCTAGACAGACAGGTAGGACTGATTAAACTGTCATATGCCAATAATATATTAATACATTCTCTGCAGGAGAACCAGAGTGGCAACCTTGCTGTCACTCCTGATGTTTCACTGTGTATGGCCACAAATGAAGTCCCTGAGGATGTCAAGGAATAAACAGGAGGACATAAAGAAGGGAAGCTTGTGTTATGCATGCACAAGTAGGAAAACAAGTAGGAAAACAAGTAGGAAAACAAGTAGGGAAAACAGTCATTAGTTAAGGACTTAACTGTAGGGACAAAAAAGATGGTACTGTAGCTGGACTCGATGTCCCTTTCAACTTGAGATATTCTATGACCACTCCCACAGGGCCCAGCTCTCTCACTCTTTGGTTTTTGAAGAAATCATTTGCTTTAAGTCAAAATGGACACAAACTACATTCGCAGAAGTCTGACAGGTCACTATCATAGATTTTATCTTTAAAATCTCATTCATATTACTTTTCCTGACACTTGAAAAACAGAAGAACAAGATCAAGAACAGCCCTTATGACTAAATTTCATATAAATAGTGCACAAAAGATCTGGAATAACTAAATAACTAAAATAAGCTTTGCAAATGAGAATGTTTATAGAAATGCCTTCTGAAAGCAAAACAAAACAAACCTGCCATAATTCATCAAGATGGCTTTGAAAAGAAAAACTTTGAAAGTTCACACATAGGTTTGTCAGAGAACATCTTCCTTCCATCTTGATCCTAACCAGAAACAAAGCATATGACTGCCTAAATAACTTTATTTTCAATCAATAATCACAGTTACAGTGCTGCCTTCCACTGTTCCACTTTTACTGCAACTCATCCCACAGCTGTGTTTACTCTGTAGTGAGCCAGCCAGGCACATATCTGTATCAATATGTTGTCCGAGCAAGTAGCATCCACTTGGTATTTACATTTCCAATTTAGAACTTATTGTAAAAGAAAAAAATTAATCCTGGGATTGGCTTCGTCAAAAGCTAAAGGCTTGTGCCAATATCAGAATAGGCGTGTCTGTGCATGGACATCTCCCTGAGATCAAGCATTCAGCTTCTTCTCATGATGGAACAAACAAATTAAATTTTGATCTGACTTCACTGTGGAATTAATTCCTTCTCTTTATGTGCCCAAGCAGCCTCCACCACGGATCTGAATATCACTGCTTCCATTACCCTTTCTCCAATCCAGGAGCAGTCCAAACCAAAACCCACAGAAGACTATGACAGGATTCCTACAAGCTGCAACCTGCAGCAGACTTCTGGAAAACTGTACTGTTCAAACACTGTGGATGTAATGGACTACAATCTTTAATTAACATTCCCTTCAGGTTTTTATTACTTCAAATATTATTTTCCAGTCCCTGTTATTTTAAATTTGCTTTGAAACTCTAGAGAACAGAAAGCACAACATGCTTATCTGTCTGGCCACCAGAAGTCCTACCTCGCAGGTACAAGGTCTCCAAGCCCTGCGTTTGAATGCTTTGAGGTTTGTTCTGACTTACAGGGCAAAGGTTGAATGTGCAATTACTCTACTTAGTTGTGGCCTGACATCTTCTGTATCTTGTTTCTTTTATCCTAAGACTCTCCAAGTTTTCATTCAAACAAGTAGTTTCTATAGGGGAAATAAATTCCCACAGCATCAGGAGAAACAAGATGCTCTTTTCCTCTAACAGTAGGACAGATGAAGCACGTGTATTCACAGTATCACAACATAGCACAACTCAACTAGGCTTACAGCTCCAGACTCCATCAAATGGCCCCTTGATTTTTGCATTATTTAAAAACAGAAACACAGAGCAATTTACTGCCCTCCATCCATCAGCTTTCAGTGATGTTAAAAATAAGGCTGAACTTTCCTTTGAGCTATGAAACAACGACAAGCAACGATTCCATGTGCACCAAAGAGTGCCAGTTTACACCAAACTACAAATGAATGCCATATTTCTGAGCTGTATTGAGTTTGAAAAAACAGGGGGTGAGTAACTCATAGGGAACAGAAACAGCTGACTCATTGTTTCAGGCAAGCCTTCAGCAATCAATTAATTGCCTGATCAATGCAGCATGATCTCGGAAGCTTAATTGAAGAGAATTAATACTTGGGAAGCACATATCTCTGGGCGGGGGGGGGAATGGAACCACTGCCAGTAAAGTTAACAGCCTTTGGAAATGCAGCTGCATTTGTTTTAGGAAGAAAAATGAAGTGAAACAAGATACAAGGACATCATGGATAGCTGACATCCAGAGTAATATCCTTCAACAGAGAGGCTTCAGACTGAGAAACTACTGACACCCACAGACTCCAGGGGCAAGAGTGCTAACACATACATGTTCACATTCGTGTTATGATTCAATTATTGTTATTATTGAGGTTCTTTAGAAATTCCTCTGCCCCAATTAAGGTGCAAACGAGACCATATGCCAGTGACAATAATACGGGTTTTATTTGGTGTTAAATAAGAGAGAAAGAAAGAAG
>VZRR01002568.1:0-120408 GCA_013398015.1 Oreocharis arfaki
TTTCAAACCAAGACACTCAGAAACTTGACAGAATTACGTCTGTAGTAGTCAATGTCATTGTAGGAGTTTCCCAACCAGAATTCTAATCAATCATTTTTTTCTACTTTTCCACCAGCTGTCTACTTCAAATCTCAAAAGTCACAATTCAGCTATTTTCCTAATTCTTGTAAGAAAAAGAGTTTGAGAAAGAGATGACTTCAAAGGGGGGAAGATGTGGCCTGCATATACCAAGATATATGATGCCGTGCATTGAGATACGACATCATGCTTTGTGTCCTTCCCTCTTACATTTTGTTTTGGTCTTACTGCCAAAAACTAGTTTTCAGGAAGTTCAGAGTTTTGTCAACACTTATCCACTGCTGACTCTCCTTTCTTGAAACAAAATTCAACTAAGGCTAAAAAACTGAACCCCCGGCCCAAACAAACCGTGTATTTCTTCCATTCAGAATATGTAAGGGCAAGGGGGCCTGTTTTTGATGGGCTGGTTGGCTTTAATTTATAAATACTTATTTTACCTATAAAACAAAAAACTGATAAAGCATCAACTTGCCCTTAAAGCAAGAAAGGTAATTTTCTTCTTTCCTATGGTGTTGTATTTCAACAGAAACACCTATAGGAAATTCTATAGCTTAACAAAGATGTTGAGTATGGATACTAGAGACTCAACAAAATTTCATTCAGAATTGTTTGACATTTAACAAGTGTCTCCCTTAAAAATAAGACATATTTGCAAGCTACAGTTGAACAGATCTTCCTAATTGAATCTCTTAATTAGCAAAACAGTATTCAGTTCCTATAATCTAGCATAACTAATATTTTACTAGCTAATCAAGCTGAGTTGTTTAAACGGGAGCACAATTGCAGAATCCAAATATTCTTTCTTTGCACATGGATTTCTGTGCAGATTCTTCATTTCTGCACTTTTCTTTCAATAACAAATTGGATTTGTATGTGCTTTAGGAGCAAGAAATTTAAATTTTAGCATAGATCTTAAATGATCTGTGCAAATAATGATCACTTATCATAATAGACACTCCAAGCAAACGAAAGACTCCTTGTTATAGCAATTGCACTACAGATGGTAGGCAAAGTTTATTATTTGTGTATTGGAGACATTTCCTCTGGAAAGAGTTCTGATCAGCATGATTACTGCATTTTCCCATTAATTTCAAGGACTTCCAGATCATTTAGAAGTGCCACAGATAAAAGGATACTGGGTTAGAAAGATTGCCAGCTGTAAAGTAGATGTATATTATAGTGCATCATACTGTATCTCTGTGTATTAAAATCATGGAAAAGTGACTGACATGTAACACATGTGCCCAATATAAAATTTACATAATTTATGAAAACTTAATCTTATGATGAAAATATAATGAGTCTTTGAGGATGTAATTGTTTTATCACTCATGCAGTTCAAATCCCATTCTTCAAATTGACCCTTAGCATCCATTCTGGAAGACAGAAGCAAACAATAATTTTGCTGACAATAAAAGTGGCAGCCAGAAAAAAAGGGCATTTGTGAATGTGCTTGACATCCTAATCCTACAGATCATAGGCCCACTTTAAAAATATATTAAAAATTAAAACTACGGTAGTTAAGAAATATAACCTACTTAGAAAAGAGAATATAATGGATTTGTTGGGAGACATCAGAATTTTAACTAATAGGAAATCAAAGGAAGAAATTACGATCTTAGATGAAAATGGTTATCATTAAAAATAGATTATCTCATCTTCACAAAGAACATTCTCACCAGATTTTCTTTAGTAGGCAAAATCCACCCTAATTCCACTGTATTTCTGCACATTTACCATGCCATCTGACTCTAATAGCTTTCCAAATCATGTGGCTTCATTCAGTTTTTCTGTTGGAAACTGTCCCTGCCTTATGCTCTTTCCTGAATCATCTCTGAAAGTTGTTTGAAAAAGTGGTTTTTTTGTAAACCATATCAATGACTGCTAAAAGTGACCCAGAGCCCAGGAACACACTATGGCAACTTTTCAATCTAACAGTACAGGTGTAGACAAAGTCATTACAGTAACAGACTAATTTCTTATAATTTTCTCCAAATTAAAGCAACCTGAAGAAAAAAGATAGAATACAAGGTTCAAATATTTTCAGTCAGAAGCAATTATTAATGGCAAAAATCTGTAAG
The DNA here is from genome assembly GCA_013398015.1 of Oreocharis arfaki. Taxonomy (NCBI): domain Eukaryota; kingdom Metazoa; phylum Chordata; class Aves; order Passeriformes; family Paramythiidae; genus Oreocharis; species Oreocharis arfaki. The sequence goes on from VZRR01002568.1 coordinate 2,160, forward strand.
ATTGGTAAACCTAGAAGAAAGGTGCTCTGGAACTTTCTTGACTTTATTGAATAGGCTAAGGAGAAAATTCCATGTATATTCTAAGACGGAGACTCAAAGCCTCCTAATCTCCAGACGGTGTAACTCTGCAAGGGTTAATGAAATCTTAGTCATCTCCAGCATTCCAACATATCTGTCTCTTTGAGATATGCAGCATAAATAAGCCTGAAGGATATTCCAAATTTCATCAGCCAGATTAGGGTCTCAAATATTCATTCATAACTGAGTACTCCTAGTTAGATTCTTACTTTTATTTAACCAATCAGAACCCTCTTTGCAGTGAAGAAGGGAAAAAAAATTATAATCAATGAGGAATCTATCAATAAATGCATATTTGGTAATTGTTAAATCTAAAGGTGAAGGCTTTTTACATCAGTGGCAACTAGTTGCAACAGCTTACCCATTGACAAACTGAGGAAATTTTTGAAGCATTAGTACTCTACATTAAAAAAAAAATTTAAAACCCTCACAATCTTCAATACTGCTAAGGAGGAAAATGCACTTAGTTTCTTCATTTCCTAAATTTCCATGCTGTCATGACCTTCAAAATGACAGACCAGTCCGAAGTCTATTTAATTCACTACCATTTGACATGCCCAGCCCTTGTTTACTGACAGGAATTTTTCAGACATCTACATACAAGATATAGAAAATTTATATGATTATAGAAGCTAATCTTTTCATAAGCAAACAAACAGATAAAGGGTAAAACACAGACTAAAACTCTCAACAGCAGGTACAATATCCAAGAGTGAAGGATCTCCTGAGATTTAATATGCTAATTATTACCTGGACTTGTGGTACTGCTTGTAAAGTTACATTACAAACATTAGTAGGCTACATATATACAAAGAGGATTCATTGGGGAAATAATGTAAATATTGAGAGAACATTTTTTTTGTCTTTACTTAGACAAAATTCACAATTACATTAGTGAGAAAGAACATACAGGTATATTTAAGGACTGAGGATAAAGATTATCAGACCAGATGTCTGGGAAACTTACTTTCACCACAGCTCACATTAAAAGGGAAAGCAATCAGGAAGAATAGTTCTGATTAGAAGAGAAACCTTCATCAAGTCACAACAAAAAGTTGTACTTTTGAAAAAGCAAGAGTTGGTTAAAATGACATCTAAAACTAAAAAAGAAAAAACCTGAACAGAATCTCAGTTAGTTGCAGAATACATCTATGCTGTTGTATACACTTCAACTTCAGAGAATAAAGATAACATAGCTTCTCCCATGTTAACTTCTTCTGTATGCTGATTTAACTGAGAAGTGAATATTCAGGGTGCAGAAAAGCTTCACAGGAAAACAAAGCTGCTGGATGAAAAATGAGCAGGCAGTGCTCAGTCAGATCACAGTAACCTCATGGAACAGTTAACAAAATTCGGCTAGGACAAAAAATGATTTTGTGATTGGCACAAACTGTACTTACTTAATTCACACTGTCCTTCAATCTGCTGGGAAGTGTTTATTAAAAGTACAAACTGAGAAATACAAAACTTATTGTGTGAATTGACAGCCTGGAGAGTCTAAAAATCAAACTACCCAGAACTGAGGATTCTTGTCGACAGATAGAGTTCACAAAGCCCATCAGATAGGTGGAAAGAAAATGCCAGTTCTCAATTGCCTGATTTATTCAAAGCCTTTTACTCTAATACACAGGACTCATCCATATTGCAGTGCTTCATGCAATCCTGTCCTGAAATCTTCAAGGAATGGTAAAGGCCTGATTTTTGTCAGAACTTCATATAATTTTTTTTTTCATTGAACTGTAATAGCACACTTACTTTAGAAAGAAAACCTCCCTTTGTATTCAAAAAGACTCACAGAATTCTTTGTTAACTGAGAGATTGAATTGATTGGTTGTTCTTTGGGTTTGAATAATTAGATAAAATGATTATTTAACACTGTAGGGAACAATCCTTTACTGATCCCTCAAGGGACAGACTAGGTGACCTAATTGGTCTTTTGCATTTCTCTTTTCTGTTTTAATGCAGCTCCACAAGACTACAAAACCTAATGAAATGTATTTGAAATAAACAGATTAAAATTGGTCCTGTAGGCTTTCGATAGATCGCATCTCATTATTAAAGGCATATTTCTGTCTTTGATATGCTTGAAAGTATGTTGTTTTTACTAACCAAGTGTTCTGCCAATTGGCTGGGGTGATTTAAAGAACACACACCAATGGAAAAAACGGCCTTATTTTACTATGAATATAAAGGCAACACAGAAGTAAAATAATACAGTCGATAAAACTATGCACTTGGCTTTAGTAACAAGCAAAAGTAAGCAAGGCAATGCACCTAATCCTTGCTATGTGAGAGAAAGGACAGTGATTGAGAAAGATCCATCACCAATTGCCTAAATACTTTACCATCAGCCAGACTTTGCAGTCGCTGGGGAGCTCCGTCTCGCAGTGAGGACCTGGAGAACCCTTCCCGGCAATTGGGAAAATCCTACATGGTGTGTCCATCTGTAGGTGAGGTCTCCAAATTCACCCCGAAAGTGGGTCCAGCTTTTATAGGCCCAAGTCAGTAAGTTGAACGAGTCAGAAATTTTCTTTTTTCTCCACCTTTATATCAGTCAAAATTAAATTACTAGAAAGTTAACATTATTCTGCAACTTTTCTCAATCATAGTAATTTTGCTTACAGATAATGTTTTCTCCTTTCATGTCTAATTTAAACTAATAGCTTCAAATTATAAACAGATAAAATCCAGACAAAAATTGAATTAATGCTTTGAGATACCTGTTGGTATCCTAAATGTACAAGATCAGTTACATTTCAAATGATGAAAGGTTTAAATAAGACAAAGATTTGGGGAAGTAAACTCAGGAAAAAGGTAATTTAAAGAAAAACATTTGCACAGGCTAATAACATGCACAGTAGGCTGTAAGTTTAGACCTGTGAGTCTGGCATATTTATACATGCATTCTGAGCTGGAAAAGCTTTTTGTTAAAAGAATGAGAATAACAGCTTTTAAATTTCTGCTCTGCTTCAGAGCTCCAGCCTTAGTAATGCTGCAAGAATCCAAAGATCGAAAGAACCAATGTTGTGTGAATTGGACATTCAGCTGACATAAATCAGGACTGATCTGTTTAAAACAATAAGACTACTGAGCTACACCAGCTGTGGATGTGGCCTAATGTTTTTAATGCCACAGAACAAGTTACTCTGTGCAGCATTCTAAACTGCATCCAGTGTATTTATTGATGGCATGCTTGTCTGCAATCAGAGAATCTAAGCAGAGAAAGCAGGGTCCAAGCTGGGGGCAGGCAGAGTACTCTCCTATCCTGGTCATGATCTGGACTCAACACTCTTTCCAGCTGACGTGGGCAAACAGCAGCTATATTGCTGTGTTTTTTATCTCATCCTGTTCCCTGTCTGTGCCTGGGTAGTGTCTGGCAAAAGGGGCAGGGGAAAGAGCACTGCCAGTTTGATAGAAATTCACAATGGCCACCATAATCTCCTCAGATCCATGACAGAAAAAGGTTGATGTCTTTATGGATCAGCTTGCTGTCTTCCCTGGATCATTCTCCCTTCCTATGACCGCACATGCACACATTATCAAATGGAAAGTGAGTCATGACACTTTTTTGAAAATAATATAAATGGAAGTGGACTTTTTTTCTGGGGTGATTTTGGAAATATCTAGGGGCGACAAAGATAGTAAACTGTTTTGGAATTCTGTGTATAGCTCTCTGGCCATCTACTTCTCACACTACCAGGGATTATGAAGATACATAAAAATAAGCTGTCACGGTTCTCAAGAGCTGCCTAATTTGTCCTTTTCTGAAGCAAAATAGGCTTCTCTTGTTGGCTAGAGAGAAGGCATGTTATCTTTAACTTTTTTTATGAAGAAATACAAATGTGAAGGCTTCTGTCTTTTAGGCAATATGAGAAAATAATTTGCAGCTCTTGCTGTCAGATGGTTTTTGGTAACATCCAGCCAAAATTTCACTACGAAATTACTCCTAATACTTTCATGACCATAGAGAACAAGCTTTTGCCTTTCCTATTTGTCTGCTCCTTACCCTCTGTCAATATTTTCTTCTTGAGGATGACCAAATCTTAATTCTCAGGTTTTCATCACAAGACAAGGAAAATCTGATAATTTTATTTGGTGTCCATTACATTGGTGTCTTTCTCTAAAGACATCTTTTCAGATAGTGCACAGAAATATGTATGAGAGATTACTTTGTAAATTCAGCAATCTTGTACATAGACCTTATCCATTTCCTTTTTTGCAAAGAAGTTACTTTACTGAGGTATTATGCTTGTGATTCACTGCCTCTCTAAAATCATTTATTTAAAACAGCTGCCTACAAGTTTGTTTTACTCATTGCAATTATCCCCACTGATTAGATTTTTTTTTGTTTGTTTGTGGTTTTTTTTGGTTTTTTTTGTTTATCAGCTTTCCAGTTTGATAGGACAGATTTGAATTCTTATCTAGTCTTAAAACTTACTTACCTTCCTTTATATCTTGCTGCTGCAAAAGTAGTAAGAGTAGTGAGGAATTTTTGGTACAGAAGGAAAATTTCAAAATTTGAAGCTGTAGGGAAAGCGATACCAGATTTCTTAGAAACAAATTGTTTCAGAGGCAAGTTACTTGAGACTGTGAGAGTCTTTTCTATTTTTTATATTTTAGATGAATAAAGCTGTCATCAACCAAAATCCTATTCTTAGAAGGGGATCTAGAGCCTATTTCAAGATGAAGAATGTTTGGTTTCTTAAATCTTGCACAAATAAGTATGTATTCTGAGAAATTACTGCTTTTTATGTTACACCAACGTTTTTACTCAATTATCAAGATTTCACATGTCGATTCTATATATATGTAGATGCATATAGCTCTATATTCATGGTCCGTTTTGTCAAGTGTATTTTAATATTTTAGGTTTGTGTTTTAGTTTGGTTTTGTGTTTGTAAATTTACAACAATGATATGCATAGCTTGGTATTCTTTTTGCAAAGGTAACAGTCAAGGTTGCAATTTTGCAATTTTTGTTGCTTTTTTTTTTCTTTTTTTTTAAGCTTGCAAATAGAAATGGAAAAGAACTTTCTTCCAAGTAAGGTGATAGTGTGAAAGTTAATCATTCTGCAAGGGAAATTTTAGAATTCTGAATTTATATTTTTTTTTAAACAATTACTATATTTCTGTTAAGTAACTTAAATTTCACCAATACCACTAACTGAGGCTTTATACATCTATAAAGGTTTGCATCTATATGGACCATAGATATCAGGATAACACAGCCTGAAAACAAGAATAATTTTACTAAATAAGCTTCATGTCTATGCAAAAAATCTTTAATTTTGTGGAATTGCATTATATATGAAAAATTAATAAATTCATTTCATCAAGAGCTTAAAGGAGTAGCAAAAAATATGAAGTTTCTTTAGGTATGTAACTATTCATCTTCCTCTCTATTTGTTATATTAATCAGAGCTAAACCCAAACATCTGCCTTTCCTTCATTAAGCTCAAAGCTAAATTTGAAATAGAATGCTTTCACTACCAAAGGTCTATTTTCTTTATTCTGTTGTTTACTAAAATGGAAGGGTGGGAGAATCAGATGCTATAGTACTGCTAAAATGTTCTAAAAGCTTCCAGGGAAGCAGATAGCAGTTTACAAATAAGACATTTTTCATACTACTGAAATAATGGAAGAGGAAGTTGAGAAGCTTTAACTTTATGAGTCCTTGTGGCAGTGCATGAAGAATAATTCCTATAAATAAGACATATAATGTTTCTCAACATGTGTCCTGATCTGCAACTATTATGTTAATAAACATAGCTAATCAGTCTAATGTGCTCAGGGTGAGACAAGCAGTGAATACCAACACAGAGATAACAAGAGAGGAATCTTTTTTGCCATTTTTTCTATGCTAAGGAAAACCTGAGGTCCATCTGTGGTTGCTGAATACAGATTCAGAAAAAATTTCTAGAGAGACATTTCTCACATTAAGAGAACTAATACATAATATAATTTTTGAGAGACATTTTATATTTAAAATAAAGAATGCAGTGTCTTCATTATGTAACTGTAAGATGCTAATGTCTCTTTTCTCACTAAGCCATTTTTACTGAAACTTGGCAATTTTTAATAAATAACAACTAGTGTTTGACTTTGTCAGAGGAAACTTAGAAGAGGTCTAAGCTGGGGTAATTTTACGTTAAGCTGAGCTCTTACTCCCTTGTACTGGCATGAAAATAGGTCCTCAGCCTTCTCTTCTACCTCTTAATTTTCTATTTCTAGTTTATCTTTTCTTGAGAACTGTTATATCACTGGAATTTTGAAATGACCTTCTGTGGGCTGGTGACTGGAGAAGCTGATCACGAATGAATAGGGACGTTGTTACTGAAAAAGTTTTTACTATTTTTCAAATTTGTTTTTTAAATTTAAATCTTCAACTTTCGTTTTTATCTCATTACCTGGACTACTCCACATTCAGCTGAGGAGATAAAGCATGCATAAACATTATCATCAGATTCTGACAAACACTCCTGCATTTTCTCTCATGTACTCTAAAATTAGGAGAGCTGCAGCACACTGAGTTTCTGTACTGTTTGAACAGATAGCCTTAATTTTTACATCAGTGATGTACTAAGGCCTGAGCAGCAGGCCTCAGCCAGAGCTGACTCACGAGATGAATCCTGGGCACTGTGAGAACACCATTAGTATTATTTGGCTAAAAATAGACTACAAAGACACTTATGCTAGCTGTGTATAACCTTGTGTAGCTATCTGCAAGAAATGCATAATTTTATGAAACTTTCCCAACTGACATTATTGCCTTTCTCTGGTCTTAAAATTAGAAGCCAGACACAGTTAAACGAAGAAGGGTTCTTACCTCAGTATTTATTTAAGGATCTTTAAAGGTGCACCACTTCATCCAGGTGGAATGCACCAAAGTGCACACATACGATATCATGTATATAATTTATAGGCCTTGAAAATTAGCATATCTATCAAAGACTCCCCACTGAGAGACTTGAATGATCCCCCCATCCCAAGGAATTCTCCCCTGGATGGGCCTATCTTAGTTTACAGGATGTGTTCTGGAAGGGACCTCGGTTTCTAGGGCTTTCTGGCCTCTAACTATGAGGCTTGCAGGATGTTTGGTCTCCTGGCTTAATGGAATATTAGGTCTAGGCTAAGTTGTCAAACTTAAGAAATTACAAGTATGCATGCTAAAAGCACTGAGGATACATAAAAGCTATATAGAAGTATATTTAAAAGGAGTATAAAAGAAAAGGCAAAAAATTGTCATGGCATCAACATGAATAGAGACTTGTTTGTAGGGTATTTTAGGGGAAAACCCTCTCAGCCAAGGTCTGGGCTCTGGCCAAGGCCTGGCTCCTGCTGGTCAGGACTGTGCCATCAAATCCAGAAGTTTCTGTGCTAAAAATATAATCAAGTCAAGATTAAATATTTGGGATGCCCTACCCAACAGATATGACTCATGAATACAACTCTTTTAACACTGTCCATTCTTTTATAGCCATTTGCAAAGCATATGCCCAGTTTGGCTTCAAGAATGACAAGTCATGTATCTGCATTTCTTGGCCCACGAGGATAGATATTAGGAATACACTTTACACACTTGTTAACTTCTCTGGCCCATGTGAAATATGGTTTATTACTGGATATTTGGTCCTTGCAACACACACGGAACACATATCAGTAACTGCTGAGGATGCTGAGTTTGCAAGAACCATACCCATGATGTAATCTTTTATTGTAATGAAAGATAAGCAAGCTGAGAAGAAACCTAAACCATTACAAGTTTTTGAAAATGGTATGCAGATGTGTCTTTTATGCCTAAAATTCCGCTACAGTGTAGATACACTGTGAAAGAAATCAGCAAATAAAAGTGACTAATACTGCAGAAAATTTGACAGGCCATGCCATTAAATTATTTTAAAAAATATTCAGATGTGTGTCGAAAGGAAAGGAACATTACAAGATGTGCACAAATTAAAGAACAGATTGTGCACATAGATTCATCCCTGCTCTCAGGTCCTAAGCCTCTGTGATACGTAAACATTAACTGTTCCTATGTGCTGGATATCCCCATATGAAGTGGGGAAGAGCACGAAACAATGTTCAATCTTGAACCATATTCTTTTCAAGCCGTTTTGGCACTATCAAGCACTTTCTGGAAGGATAAGGAATATGACAACTTTTGCACTGAGGAGGAAGAAAAGAAGGTGCTCTAAACTAACCTGAGCACTTGAAAGGGAAAGGAATATAAGTGTATTGGTATAGTTGGGATGTTAATTCATGATTGGGATGCTACGAAATGCTATGAAATACAGACATTGGAGTGTATAAAACATCAGTTAGAGGACTATTTTATAGTGCAATATCCAGAGATGGCAAAAACAAAGGAATATTGCTGAAAAGTTTCTTTTGACAAGCCTATTGCCAGACAATAGATCAACATTTCTGAAAAAATTAGTTCCACATTCACTCAAATCATTTATCTGCTGCTTTTTGAGGCTGTGCTCTGTTGTCCTATATTCATTTGTCCAGCCTTAACTTTCTAATCATATTGCTGATGACAGACGTACTTTGTAGAAATTGGAGTGCCTACAAGTCAGCAATGTAATTTTTGCTTACTTCTCTGTTTAACAGGTGTTAATAAATTACATTTAAATGAAAGAAAGATAAGCCAGTAGCATATATGTAAGCCACTAGCTCATTCTACTCTATTAGGGTGGTAGTGTCTGGTTCTCTAAAAGCAAGCGGTACTGCATAGCTTGCACTGTCATAGGCAGCACTTCAAATGAACAACACCTGAAATGACATAATTAACTTCCATTACCCTCACCATTATTATTCATAAACAATCTTATATTTATAAACATGAAAATTATAGAAATGGCTAAGTAGATCATAGCAGCAGCAAAATGCTGACCATCAAGTATTTTTCCACACCTCTCCATAGTCATTATGTTTTTAATGGCAATGAAAGGATTCTCACCCTAAAAGCTATTTTATTTAGTGATTTGCATGAAAACAGGTAACCACTAAAACAGGCCACAATCAGATACATAAGATCCTTCTGTGTAACCAGTCACTCAGCCCAGCAGAGAAATTATGGCATTAAAAGTATATATCTATTCATAGCTATGAATGTCCCATGAGTAACTGCTGTGAATGCTGGAAGTGCATAATTAGCACATGCTAACTTTGACCTTGTGTTTTGGACCAGCAAGAGTCCTATATAAAATTTATGAAGTTTATTTAAATTTTTACAGTTAGACTTATATGGAAAAGAAGAAATACATCCAGAAAGTCTGTTGGGGCTGCTTTCAACTGAAGATCTTGATTCTGCGAAGAGATAAACTCTTGACTAATGACTAATGATGACTAATTTTAAGTCCCATTGATTTCTGCAAGATCAGCTGATTTACAGACCTGAGTGCTTTCTATGTTTTTTATCATCTCATATCATTTCTCTGAAGCTTTGTTAAAACAAACATAGAATATCTCTCACTAAAACAACAGTTCTCATCTGAAAATGTCAAATAATTATTCCAAATACCATTGAACAGCAAGCCTCGCTTATCTACAGAATACTATTCCATGTGGAAAATTAAGCTGAAGTACTGTTTTATGTGTGACCAAAGCTCCATTTTTTAAGACAGCTAGATTGCCAATCTATTATTTCTGTTTTGAGTAAGAGGTCATGTTAATAAATTTTGAAAGAAAAACTATATAACATTCTTGGTTCCCAAATTGTTTACACTTTTCATTTTCAGCCTAATGCAGTTCATCTCAGAGTGCTGGCTTATGGTCCGTTTTCATACAATCATCTTGTTTGGTTGGGTTTTTGGGTACTACTATTCTCTGCTTTTCATTCTACTTGTTACACGTCTCATAATGGTATTTTCCTACATATCTCGCTTATGAGCTAATGACTTCAAATCCATTTCTAGTGTAATACTAACATTTAGATGTCTACTAACTCTCTATTTTACCACATTGGTAAATGTAAGTAGAGGAAAAGAGGAGAAGAAAACAGTAGAGAAAGAAGAGGACAGAAAATGAGGTAAGGAGAGGGGAGGAGAGGACACGGCAAGACAGGGCAGGACAGAGGTTAGAATCTCGTTTCCTAGGATTGTGTTTCAGCTAATGAAATATCCAAATGAAATCATCAGATATAGGTGAAGGCCTAGCTAGGGCCCAAGTCACAGACCTCAGTCTTACTCATAAAAAAGAAGAGTCTGTAATTTCTACTGTCTGCTTTGCTAATGCTGCCACTGTTTCAACACTAAATGAATTGACAGCACTCTGGTTCTGTTATCATCCTCTGTCAGCAAGGCAGCAGATATGGGGGATACAGAGCACCAAAGACCCCTTGGATAGTCTTCCTGGTCTATTGAGTATTCCTTCTCATATCTAGACTAGAATCTGTTCTGTCCTACTTCCTTAAACCTAAGCATCATCATTCAGCTCAGTCCATTATTTATCACATCAAAGTGACCCATGACCTATAGCATATCTTGCATACTTATGCTTTTTCATAAGTAAATCACAATAATACCCTGTCATGTTTCATGTACCAGTATGCAAATTCTATAGTGATAGAAGTCAAAATTCAAATGATGGATAAATCTTACATTTAATGTTAGTAATGCAAAACCTGGTTTTTCTTCTTCAGTCCTACAAAAGTAGAGCTATTTTGTTAAGTTTTCTTACCTTAGGCCTTAGATGAATACAAACATGAGTATTCTCACCTCAGCTCCACTAGTGTCAGTTCAACATGCAAATGTCTGAAGTACCATGAGAAAACAAGGTGGAGAATGTGGGGGTTTTGTCAGAGAATTCTCATATTTTATTCACAATGTGAAAAGTGTCTAAAGGACTGGCAGATTTTATCTTTCTTGAAAGAACCAGAATCAAATGAGACTCTGCTGTAAGAGACATTTTGGTATGATGTTCACCCCCAGGGAAGGCAACATGACCCTTCATCCAGCATCAGTCAGTCCAAAACACGTGGGATGCCTTATTCCTGTCTCCGCTGTGGTTATAGCAAAAAGAATAAAGACTATATACAGATAAAGCTTTTGAATTGCATTCAAAAGAGATACACTGTGCACACAAGCAGAAAAGTAATGCTTGTTAAATGCTCGTGAAAGAAACACAGAACATTTGATGTTTTCTGGTTTAGGGCCCAAGGCATCAAATGGGAAAGCACAAACACGGGAAAGAAATCCTAAATTACTGAGATGGTGAGTGACCTGGAGTTTGAACATGTGGATGTGATGAGAGAGCAGAACAGTGTTAAACACTTGCCTTCATCTCCTTCCCTATCAGCTTAGAGCTCTATGGAATTTATTATCTGAATATACCTTTTTTTGCTTCTGTTGTCTTTTTTATTTCCTTACATTTTAAATGGCATTAACTACACTGTTTTCCGTTTTCTTCCCATAGCTGCAATAGCAGCTTGGCTTCTTGTCCTATCGGGTTCTTCGTTTACAGAGTTAAAAATAATTTTTCCTAATATTCCAGACTGTCAAGGTCTCATGGTCTTTGTGCATTTCATCTGCAATTTCAGGAAGTTTTCATATGTGGTGAAAGCCATAGTCATGTTCAGTGGGTGTCTGAGGCCAGCTCTGAGTATTTCAACAGTTTTGTGAAATCAGATTCCTCCAGTAATCTCACTTTCCATACACACACAAGCGATAAAAGGCTTCATAAGTGTGCCAAGTAGTGAAGGTTTGCACAGAGCTGTCAGTTGTACCATAGTGTGCTTTACGTAGTATGACTTCGCATACTTTGAAGGCTGTGAAACAACCAGCAATTTTTAAAAAGCGTGTGTGGAGAACTGCTGTAAATTTTTTATTTATAAGATTACTTTCTACCACTTAAAACACCCTGTGTGTCTTTATTTTCAGCCACATATCCTGAACAGTGAAGCATACAATCTATAAAGACAAGAGGGGGAAGAAAACCCTGAAACTTGGATCTATTACTGATATCCATATATTGTACTCATAAGGAATGTGTCTTGTAGAGAAGAAATAGGGTAAAATAAGTGTTTTAACAGGAAATAAAATATAGAAAAAATATACATGGTGTTTCAAAGTACCTCTGTTTGGCTACTGCTGTCATTAAACACAATTTGCTAAAGATAACAGCCCTCAGATAAACTCTTTCCTCTATAATTATTCTAGAGGACAGCCTTGTTTTTCATAAAGACTAACAAAATTATATTGCAGTCTGGTTGGATAAGAAAAAGGGAAATTGCACTAAGTGACAGCTGGTCTGTTGCTCTAGATTAAGATTCTCAAAGGGAATGGGAAGATGATTCCATCTTGTTAAAGAAAACCAAATTACATCATATTGACCAATTGTACGGGACAGCAAAGCAGTCTCTCATTGGCCAGGGAACAGTCTGTCACTTAGCCATGGCAAAAAGCCTGTCATTCAGAATATACTTGAAGCACTAATTGGTGTAAATAGATGAACGGATACACCTCTAATGCATTTTACTTTGGAGACAAGTGTGACGATAGGAAACCTGATTAGGCAAGTGGTATAGCTTTAGAGGACAGCTTCTGAAGGGAGAGGAAAGCATTAAAATAGGCAAAAGGATAATTTGAGAGATAATTTAATTTTTTGAACTCTGTATGACTTGTGAGGTTCCACATGAAATGCTGATGAGTGTCCACAGCAAGACTGAAAGGATGGGAGTGGAGCCTCCTGCCTGTTTCTGTCTGTCTTTTTATTTTAGTCTTGCGAATTCAAAATTCATTCAGTCATGGAGTGGCACAAGTAAATTGAAATGTAATTTAATGCCTAAAATTATGTTCTATTGCTATTTTTGTGTTAACATTGTCAGCCTTAATATTTCATTCCTTTACATACACCAGTCCAAGCAATTCCTGGAGTTAGAATCAAGTTTCTGTACTCTTTCTTGAACATCATAGAATTTTCATGAAGTCAAAGAATGCTACATTTTTACAAAAGAGATGCATAGGATAAGGCAGAAAGATTACGGTTGGGGGAGTGGGGAGAAGATAGAGAAAATCACGAGAAACCACCCACATTTCAATACATTGTATGGTAGCGCTGTGAACATAATCTGTGCTGGGAGCAGGGGATGGGAGAGGAGAAAGTGGTAAGCAAGATGGGGAAGGGTAGCACATCACAGAGGAGAAAAACTAATTCTTTGAATTTAACATTTAAGAGAAGTAAAAAGGGAGGAAATCTATCTTCTCCCATCCCCCTTGCCCCTTAATCACTGTCAAGTTAACATAGTATCTTTCACTGTTCTCTGAGTTGTATCTGTGTAACATTAGTTATATCATTTTATTGTAATTAATTGACTAAAATTTGCTATCTAATCAGTAATAATAGCCTTAAAATACAACCAGGAAAAACCTTTAATCTTTAGCATACCAACTATTAAAGTGAACAATCTGTATCTTTTACAAACTTAGTAAGGAAAGTGGATCTCAAATACTACTCATGTGTAACTACAGATGTTCAATTAAGGATACACCTGCACATGGAATTAGCTGTTGCTTCAGTTACATCCCACATTAAACAGTTCTTGACTGTTCAGATTCCAGGAACCTCAGTCTGTCAAAATAACAGGGTCCTGCTGCTGTCAGACTGATCACACGGTAATCCTAAACTTAAATGTGCGTTGCAGGCCAGGCACTTAACATTGTACTTGTCTCGACTGCAGTGTCCAGTGGCCCCAGCTCAATCCCCAAAACTCTTTTCTATGGTAGGCACCTCCCTCTCTCTTTTAGCTTCATGATTCTAGAAATCCTGCTTTCAGAGCCCAAACTTTCCTTATTTCCATAATTCATTTTAGGGGTAACAAAATCTTGTGGGGACTATGCACTGGCATGCCAAATTCAATCTATGACTTAACTTCCTTTAATACATGTACATAGTCCTATCAAGCCCTAGGGGGAAAAAAATCATGCAATTAGTGTTCTGTAGAGTTTTCCTACCTCTTAGGATTTGGCTAACTCAAATGCTGTGCCTTCATACAAGACAGCATTCATATGATACATTTCTTAGTAGAATCACAGAACCATGTAAGTTGGAAGTGACTTCCGAAAGTTATCTAGTTTGGTTCTAGTTCAAAAGGTACAGTCAGAGCAGATTGTTCAGTCATGTTCAGCCGAATTCTGACAATCTGCAAGAATGGTTTTCCTACATCTCTCTGAGCAGAATCTCAGATTTTCACTGTGTTCACACCAAATTGCTCAAGGTAAAGCAAATAAACAGAATAATGAGTGCTCTTATTTGAAAGATTTTAGCTTCTGTTTACAAGAAAAGCAAGTACCTGTACTGTGCAGATTTATTGACAGTCCTTAACTTAGTATCCCCTAGAGCTTAGCACCTATCAAGATAGACTCTTCTACTTACCTCCGTGCTGTTTTCACTGTTGAGTCACACTGTAATCCTGTTGCACAGTGATGAGTTGGCCTGGATTAGATTTTGTTAAAATGGGTATTTCTGAATACTGATGCAGTGTGTTTCATCTGATATGATCATATACTCTGTTTTATACACTCTTTCCATGCAGTTGATGATTATAAAAAAGGGGGTAAGTGGAACAAAAAAAAATTTTATAAAATAAAAATAAAAATTAAAAAAACCCAACCAAAAAAAAAAAACACCAAACCACCAACCTTGCCTAAACAGTTCTGCTTTCTGCTTTTTGATATTTATTTTTGTACTTCTGCTTCATACAGCTCCTGCTTGTTCTTTTAGAGAGGTATTGATGGGAAAAAGAGAGCTGTCACAACACTTTATCTCAGCACTTATGGCTCCGGCCATATTACACAAACAAGCAAAAGATGTCAGTCATCAGAACCTTCTCTAGATTTCTCTTTTTCCTGCTTTTTGTAGCAGGAGGCATCTTGAACTGGACCATTCCTACTTATTCAGCAACAACTGAAGAGGAATTGTTGTGAGACAGGCTTGTAGGGAGGGCTTCATAGTGGAGTTGTTTTCAATGGTAGATGGGTGGGAATATGTTAGCAGTCACAGTTGTTACATTTAAGTTTTAGCCCAGTGGTAACTCTCCCATTTCTCATCCCCATTTCTCTTGTCATATTACCTTTCTTATCCTGCCATAGCAACGGCCTTCATTCCTTAGCAAGCACAGCAGAGGAACTTTCTCTTGTACAGTAATTAAAATTGACCAAAAAAAAAAAATCAGATCCTAAATATTTAATTACTGAGAGTAAAGAATAGAAGATACTGTATTAGTTTGTATAGCCATCACAGTATTTCCATACACACCTGGGGGCCTTTTTCCATCTTTGCTGATAGTTTACTTCTCATACCTTTTTATAAAGTACATTTCAAAACATGAAACACACCGTATATTCCAGGTATCTTAAAAGGACAGACAGAGTAATATCAACTGCACTAATTTATAGGAAACTTCTCAAATTAACTCAGCTTAACAAATATGCCGAAATCCAGAAATCCTTGTCGATCATCAAGACCAGAGATGGAATATATTTTTAATCCCAGATGGCCCAAAGAGTGCTCAGAAAATTCCGTCTACTTTGACACACTTTCTGAGTATATCTCATTTTTATGGCCCAGACACTGTAAGGAAGAAGTGGTTGCTGCTCATTCCAAGATCAGTGTTGATGCCTTGTGAGGCATGTAGAATGCCAGCTGGGACCATTCAGCTGAGTAATATCAATGAGCATCTTGCAGGATTCCCTTTAGCCTTTCTAAATATGCATGCTATCTGCTTCTATCAATGTCAGGCAACTTGGAGGGGAAAGGCAGGAAGGGGAAGGGGAAGGGCAGGGAAAAGGCAGGAAGGGGAAGGGAAAGGGGAGGGAAAAGACAGGAAGGGGAAAGGAATGGAGAGGGGAAAGACAGGAATGGGAAAGGAATGGGGAGGGCAAGGGGAAGGGGAAGAGGGGAGGGGAAGCTTTTGCATGATGTTAACTTCCAGACTGTGGAGTTCTGTTTAATTTTTCTGTGTTTGAAAGAGGAAGAGGGAGAAAAGTTATTAAATGTTAGATTGAGGTGTCTTATGTCTTTCAACGCACAATGTGTTTAGCCATATCCACTCTCAATTGGAGCCGGCTGGAGAGACACTAGATCAGATATCAAAACCAGTCCTGTTTCATAGGCACAAAATGCAAACGGGGTTAATGTCTTGAGTCTATTTCATACATTCCAGAAGCTATATGTATAAGTCACACACAGTATTGCACACCCTTATTTAGACACATAAGTAGTCAAGGCCAAACTCAGCAATAAATGAAATTTCCCAGGGAACACATAGAGAGAGGAACATAAATCTTGAAGGTAAGAAAGTTTTCAACACAGCCATGGAACTCACATATCGGTGAGGTTCTAGGTCATAGAAAAATCCAAAGAGAAGTTAGCAGATTTCCTTAAGTTACCCAGAAGATTTCCTCTAAGACACCCTCCTTTCCCACTCAGAACTATGTTGTCAAACATCTCATGCTACAGAATTCAGTGACCTTGCAGATCTTATCTACCAAGGGCAGATGTTTTAATAAAAACTTCTAGAAGGAAAAAAAAATATTCCAGAAGGTGGAACTCTGATCACCAGCTAACTAACATTTTTCACTGGGTTGTGAATTGCTTTGTCATGGCAAGGTCTAACTCTCAGTGCCTCCCAGCTCTACCTTCTATGAAAAATCTAAACCCAGCTCTTTCTGACAAGAAAAAAAAAGCTTTAGAAAAAAAAATTTAAGAAAACCTTTTGAAATACCTTTTTTTATGGGCTAATATTGTTTTCAGGATGGTTCTATTGCTCTCAGTATGATTAACATTTGATATTAAAATAATTAAAATAAGTTAGTTGAAGCTGATAATTTAGAATGTTGCTTTTCAAATTGCTGTTTTCACTGCTTTAAAAACTGTCTCATTACCGCCACTCATATTCAGGGTTACTCTTACTTCAATTACTAAGACTTTTTGGGTTATCTTATTTGCATTTTAATGAAAAGAATTATTCTAATCAACTGTGATGAACTGCACTCATAGTTTACAATTTTCATGATTAATCCAGCAAAAACATATCCATATTCCATGTGATATAAGTATGACAGTCCCTAGAAACAGCATTTTCAGCAACAACAATAAGGAGTTGTGGAAAGGGTAATTAAGTTTTTGCCTACAGAAAAATCACACTATTAGATTTTATGCAAGACCATGGAATAATTCTTTTGTATTTCCAGGCAGTATGTAAAAATATTACATACAGCACAAGGAAAATTATATGTCCACTGAACTTTGGCTGTGAAATTAAAAATAATAATAATAGTTCCATCTTTATCTACCCACAACAGTTGATCTGTAATCCACTGAGTGGCTGCAATGGAAGGTGGCAGATTTCACAAGACAACAGGTTAGGGCTTTCAGGCTAATGTGTTCCTGTGCACCAGAACACTGTGAAAGAAACAATGCAAAATCCTCAAAAAATATTCCATTAACCATTTCAAAATGTTGTACATACTTCTGCTTTATAACACAGCCTTTTGGCCTGTTCAATGCTTGTTTTGTGAGCTCATAAACATTGCTGCCTCAAGAAAAACCAATCCAAGAAGCTGATTTCAGCAGTTGGTCAGCATCCTTCTCATTCTTCTCATTGTCCTCACATTGCAGCTGTAGCCATTTATCTGCTGGTGGTCTTGCCAAAACCTTTGCAAAAGCTGTTTAGTGGTTGGTTGTTGGCTTGAAAAACTGAGATTGATTGTCAGCAAAATGTCAAATCTGACTCCAAAAGCTGCAATTGGTTTAAAATGACCACCATCACAGAATTGACCTTGAAAATCATGAAGGCTAAGTGATAGCAGTTAGATCACAGAGATCTATGTCCCCTAGGGCTTTTAGATTTGCATCTGCTTCTGCCCGCTTTCAGGGGCAAAGTAGTACACAAGCATCAGTGAAGGTATAACGTGAGAGAATCAAGTGAAAAAAAGATATTCCTTATAAGCTGGCTGCGTAGATGCAGCTACACTGTAGTAGCATACCGTCAAGCAGTATTCAGCTCAGCATCAATTAGATATGCCAAATATAACCGAGGCCTAAATGTTTCAAGAATTGTAACACACGTTTTTAAATGACATTTTTTTATAATTTCCAAATGTTTGGTGCTTTTACACACATTTCAAACCACCAAAATGTTTCGGTCACAAGCGAATGTGACCTCAAATGTAAAACTCGTCCTTACATCACCATTTGGGTCTTAGGTTCGTATTTTCCATCCACTTCTAACCCCTTTCTGTCCACTTCCCAAAACACATTCTAGTTCAAATCCCATTGTAACTAACTACCAGTATACTTACAATTGTGTCTTAAGCCTCATGCGTATAACAGAGCACATTTGATGAAGGCTTGACTAAGAAATAAAGTTTCTATTAAAGTCAATATATTATTAATAAATATTCTTCGTTATTCTTTGTCAGCTCTGAGAGAAGCTAATATTCTACCTAAGCTAAACACTGCTCCATAGGGCAATGACGCCACATGGAATTAAAATCTTTTAAAAGAATATGCCTGCTAGAAGGAATTGCCATTTTTTATCAATAAGACTTTGCATTTAATAGGTTTCTACTTTATCTTTAGTCTGAATACTTAGAGGCTCTACCCTTTAATTCAATGTATAAATTGATTCTACTCTGTCTCACCACACCTAATGAGCGTATTTGGTTCTTTGTCAATAAAAGCTAATGATTAAATAAAGAAAGGTAATCAGATTGAAATAAAGATAAGAGATATTTCTTTTATACCAGACTGGAATGCACTATTGTCAATGCCTTTATCTGTGAAAGAAAAGTTGGACCCAGTCTCTTGTATCTTTGTTACCAACAGCATGGCCTTCAGGCAAGCATTACTTCAAAGGCAATGCAAAGGTATGCACAGATGTACTACTCAATTTGTGGTACAAGGCAGTGGTTTTTCTTTGTGTACAAATGCTACTTATACATGAAGGAAAGCAGTCACATCCTGTCCCTCTTTCTGCAAATCATAACTATTTTTAGTACTGAGAGTCCTTGAGAAATACATTGCAGCGGAACAGAGGGAGCTTTACCCACTTTTAACAGAGCTTTAATGTATATCTTCAAAAAATATGGAAAGTATGGAAACATAAATTTCTTTGGAATGTGGGTGAGAGAACACAGAGACTTTGGATGTTTTCACTAGGGAATAAGCAAGCAAACTAAAAGAATGCAGCAATAGAAATCATTAGACTTTTTCCCCTTTTTATGACTGATAAATGTGTCTAACTGATATTAACAAAATTCCACATTGAGTCACACTGAAGACTGTGATTACAGTATGGCTCATATTTTTTGGTACAAAGTGAGCCCCTCTGTAATCTAATCTATCTTAACTAAAAACAAAAAATGCCACGTAACTTGTGTTAGTACAGAACAGTCATAAAAGAAATAGAGTATGTGTGTACATTAGACAAAAAGAGAATTTTCTTTTTGCTAACAAAGAGCTGTTATTATTATTCTGTGCTGTCAACTCAGTTCTCCATATAAACTACTTCTGTAGAAGAAGAAATACACATTCATTATAAATAGTGTCAACAAAATTTATAGAAACAAATCTGTGGTTTTTTCCCTCTCATTTCAGAGCCGAGTGACTACTGTACCCTTACTCTTAAGCATGATGAAAGTTTATTGAATTATTAATAGTTTGGATTGCATATTGCTTTAGTGGAAATCATTAATTACATAGTAAAATCAAAAGTATGTGAAAGAAATGTGTGTAGAAGAAGGAATTCAGTCACTGCGACAGTTAAACTTGTAAGAGAGAAGGTGCAAAATGTGCCTGTACTACTTTTCAGTAAATCTCAAGTGATAATTTTTTTCGAAAATTCAGTCCAGTTTGTTTGTTTAAAAAAACACAAGCAAACATAATCTGCAGACACACAATTTTTTTTACCTTCTCTACTGATCTCTGCTTACACTTTGGGCTGAAAGTCTAATCTGTAGAATTGGAATGCAAGCCTTGGAATTGTCTTGGCAATTCCGTCGGGTTGGAAATAACTATCACTTTGTGGGTCCGTTTCCTCTGTACCTAGTCCTTTGAATTGACCTGACTCATAACTAGCCCTCACATATTGCAATATCCCAAAATAAAACACTTACCTTTTCTTGACTCCCTAGTGATGTGCCCCTCTACCTGCCTTCACCAGAACCTCATTCTCAGGATACCAAAATGAGAAATCTTCAGACTAGATGTACAGCTTAATGCTTTTTTTCTCAGAAGAAATGCTGAAATTTCTAATAGGATTTGTGAAGTATTCCTGCAAGTCATAACAATATTGCCAGCAACCTTATCTTTTCCCCAAAGCATATTGTCTCTACTGGTAGCCCAGACAGTGATAACCATAAAAACAGTATGTTTGTATCTGAAAATTACCAGACCCTGGTCAGCCCTGCCATGGCTAACCGTTGTCTTACCCTTCTGCTTGAGTGACCATCTTAAAAATGGATGAGCCTCAAGTGTGAAAGTTTTTCATTCCAGTGAAAAACAATCACATTTGTGACAATTTGGCATTCAGTCTGGCTTAGGACATCAAGAATAAAAAGAAGGGCTTCTTCAAATGTATCAATAACAAAAGGAATATTAGGGAAAATGTGGGCCCACCATTGAGTGAAACAGGCAGCCTTGCAACAGAGGTTACAGAGAAGACTAAGATGCTGAACGCCTTCCTCGCTTCAGTCTTCGCTACAAAGTCTGGCCTCAGGAATGCCTGACCCAGGAGACCAGGAAGAAGATCTGAAGAAAGGAATACTTCCCCTTGATTGAGGAAGATTTAGTCAAGCTTAACATCCACAAGTCTTTCAGCCCTAATGGGATGCACCCATGAATGATGAGGGACCTGATGGACATGATTGCATTCTACTCTCAATCATCTTTGAGAGGGCATGGCAGTCAGGAGAAGTTCCTGAGGATTGGAAGAAAGAAAATGTCACGACAATCCTCAAAAATATTATCTTGCAGAAAAATTAATTTAGTCTTTTCTCTAATAAAAAAATTAGAATTAATCTATTTTTTTCTGTATTTTGTGTAAATTTTCCCAATTTTTTTTTATTATTAGCTTATGGGCACTCAAAACGAAAAGTAGCATCTCTTTATCTCCTTCTTTAGGTGTTTGTTTATTTCATTATTTGCTACATGAATGTTTGCTCATGGCTTGTGCACTCTTTGCTGGGTAAAAATATGGCTGTATGGCCAGGCCCAGAGCGTGGTGATGAATGGACACACATCCAGCTGGCAGCCAGTCACCAGTGGGGTTCCCCAGGGTCAGTGCTGGGGCTAGTCCTCCTTGTCCTATCTGGATGAGGGGATCAAGTGCACCTTCAAACAGTTTGCAGATGGTGCCAAGTTGGGTGGAAGTGTTGATCTGTCTGAGGGTATGAAGGCTCTGCAGAGGGATCTAGACAGGATGGATCAATGGTCCAAGGCCAGTGGAATGAGATTCAACATGACCAAATGTCAGATCCTGCCCTTGTGTCACAACAACCCCACAGAGCACTACAGATTTGAGGCTGGAAAGCTGCCACTGCTCGACAGCAGCTGAATATGAGCCAGCAAGGCCCCAGTGGTGAAGGAGCAGTGGCACCTGGCCTGTATGAGGAGCAATGTGGCCAACAGGACCAGTGCAGTGACCATCCCACATTTTCAGAACTGGTGAGGCTGCACCTCAAACCCTCTTTCCATTTCTGGGCCTCTCACTACAGGAAGGGCATTTAGGGGCTGGAGCATGTCCAGAGAAGGGCAAGAGATCTGGGGAGGGGTCTGGAGCACAAGTTTGACAAAGAGGAACTGAGGGAGCTGGGGGTGTTCAGCGTGAAGTCCACTCAGGGTGGACTTTATTGCTGTCCAAAACCACTTGAAGGAAAGCTGTAGCAAGGCGGGGGTTGATCTCTTCTCCCAGGCAACAAACGACAGGGCAAGAGGACAGAGTGTCAAGTTGTTCCCTGGGAGGTTTAGACTGGATATTAGGAAAACTTTCTTCACCGAAAGGGTCATCAAGTGCTGAAACACACTGCCTAGGGAAGTGGGTGGCTCACCATCCCTGGAAGAATTTAAAAGCATGCAGATGTGATGTTTATGGACATGGTTTAGTGGTGGACTTGGCAGTACTGGGTTAATGTTTGTACTCAGTGATCTTAAGGATTTTTCTAACCTAAATAACTTTGTGATTCTATGATTCTGACATACATTAGTTACCAAAAATATTGTTGTTAAACATACATCATCGCCTGGGTTACAATTCAGGTCGTTTTAAGATTTCCTTTAATTGATGTGATTCCAGTCTGACAGTATGACAGTTACCTATAACAGAAATTCTTTCATATTCTCTAATGTAAGATAAGGAAAGGAAAGCTCCAGGTTTCTTAAATGCCTCTCACTAGTTAAAAGCAGTTTTCCCTTATATCACGAATGAGGACATTTGAAATACGTTAAGTATGAAGCTTTCAAATATTTGTGTAAGACTGCCACCTCTTACTCATTATGTGGACTACTACAGATATGAAAGCATATGTGAACATCTTGAAACAAAATAATTTAAAAAATGGAAAAACAATAAGCATATGTTTGATATATTTTCAGTACATATTAGATGCTTTAAACATAAGAAAAAAAAATATAGATGCATTGACCATATGGTTTCACTAGGGCCGACACACACAAGACATACAAGTAAAAATCTAATTCTTAGACATCTTTCTGAGGATAATATTTTAATACAGATAAAAAGTACCTAAAGGTTAAGGGGCACTGCAGGTATACAGGGGTATTTCTGCAGTG
Source organism: Oreocharis arfaki (assembly GCA_013398015.1). Classification (NCBI taxonomy): domain Eukaryota; kingdom Metazoa; phylum Chordata; class Aves; order Passeriformes; family Paramythiidae; genus Oreocharis; species Oreocharis arfaki. The sequence goes on from VZRR01002568.1 coordinate 25,031, forward strand.
GTATGCAGGGGTATACCAGCTGTAAAACCAGTAATCTTATTGGTGTAACAGTAGGTAAGTATTTTTCCTACATGCTCATAAACTCTGATAGTATCATAGCACACATAATCCAAAAAACGTAAATTATTTCTCATCCATGACTAAATATCAGTCTGGATCGAAGACAGCAGAGACAGCACAAAATAATCCGAAAATACAAGTGCAGAGTCCAACTCGGTATGACTGGCAAGTCCATGAAATAACGCATGATTTCAGCAAATCCCATCATCCAAAGTAAACATTTGAATACAGCATCAATTTGTGACCAGCTGGTCGGGTTTTTTGCAATACAGCCAATCCAATCTTCCAACCCATCAAAAAAGTAAAAAGACTCACAAGACCGGCAAGAGTTAGCGAGAAATGGTCAGTGAGATAAGAAAAGAATCAATCAAGGCAAATATCTCTGACCAGCAGAAGCCCTATGAGTCATAGATATATTACTAGATGAGAGAATTTTTCTCAGTTTCTAATACTATTTCCTGCATTTGGAGATTTGGTCACATACATTGCTTTATGACATTTTTTTATATAAAAATAAAACCTGAGAGTCCTGCACGAAGAGCAATCTGGCAAACTGTATTTTATAGTGGAAGGTGCAGAGAGGATAGAAGAGGGGATCTCAAAAGTCAGTGCTTTAAGGAACTTTCATTGGTCAATATATTATGTCTTCTTTAATACTTTTTGCTTATATCTTTAATTTTTTTCCAACATTTTGTCCTGTATATTAATAGCAGGCAAATACTTTTGTCCTGACTATCAGCCAGGTCAGCTGGACAAATACTCTGGGATTGTGTTTAAGTAAGCTCACCCTTTATGGGCAAAGCAAAGCTTCTGCTGACACGTGAGAGACAGAAAATCAACATTGCCTTTTTTAAATAACTCTTTTAATGTGCAACTTATTTTTATTTCAGAACATCTGTAGCCTCTTCATTTAGCCAGTGTTTAAAATATCTTGGTCTTAATTCAGTACGTCATAGAGGCAATTGCTGAATTTTAAAAATTAGTGTAAACCTTAATTATTTTCAAATCATATGTTTGTGTTTTGTTTCATTAAGGGAACAGAATTAAGAAAGAGTCTTGCTATCTGTTGATCCTGACCAACACTTCATGTTGATCAGGTCTGTGTGTGCAAATCTAGGTATATATCTTCAGATATAGGCAAAAAATGTGCTGGTCTATTTTTCTTCTCTGGATTAATTATCTTTTTATTAGAATAACCTATTTCAAGAGCAAATTATTTGGAGAATAAAACATACCTTAGGAGGTTTTACTTGATTTTCTAGTTTGTAGCAAAATCAGAGTACTTATGTTTCCAAGCGTGGGTTTCCATTTCAACTGAACAAACCCTCTAATGTTGAGGAATTAACAAAAGTCACGGTATTTGCAAGGGGACCAAGGGAAAAAGCAAAAGCTCCAGTTGCAGCTTTTGAAATTATAGATGCTGTCAGATGATCAGTGGAAGTAGGATTAACATTAGCAAACAGTTGTTTTTAGTTGACCTTTTTATCGCTGATGACATTAAAACATTAATTCAGTTTAGCAGTTGACTGACATGTTGTATACGAGATGTTGGGGATATACCAGAACTGTTGATGAAGATCCAGTCTAAACTTCTGAAAAGATATTCTAACCTTTACAGCTTTTCTCCACAGGCAGCAGTTAATTTGAACAACAATAACTGTCCTCAGTGGAGAGTTATAGTAACAGTAATGTCCTGCCAAAGCCTGGCAACAATGGAGATGAGAAATGTTTGGAAAATATTTTCATCTGTTACAGAATTTCTTCTCAAAATCTGTCAGACCGGTCGGTGTTGAGTGACACAAAATCACAAAGAAGCTGAGCTGATGCTGTGAGCAAAATTCACTCGTAATAGTAAAACAGCAAGGAATCTGTTTATTCAGCCAGGTTCAGGAAATTCAAGCAAATAGGGCATAAGATAGTGATATGATACTTCAGATTTCAAAACCAGTAAGTAATGTTTGTGTTTCTGCTAAAAATCTTGAAATCATCTCTTGTCTGGTGTTGAAACAACCAATGCAGACATCATATTGCATAGCTGGCTCCACTGATTCTAAGGGAGTACCTGGTATTCACATAGTAGTTTAGGAACAAAATGAGTAAATAATTGCCAAATTTCTTTAGTCCAATATTGACATTTGCTCAGAATGTAATTTACCAATAATTCTCAAAGCCTTTTATAAATGTGAAGCTAATCTTTACAGTATTGTTATTAATAACTCAAAGAATTATTTGTACTCTTCAGTTCAAAAACCACCAGGCATATGCCCTTGCCTGATCTTGTGTCTACTCTTTTAGCAAATGCGAATGTCAGAAAATGAATAGGTGTTTCTGCTAAGAGAATCATTTGTTTCTTATTCTATATATTTAAATTGGTTTTAATCATCTACACTTCATATATAACACATCCTTTATCCCTCCCTGCTGCACACACGCTCTAAATTTAATTAAAATAACTGAAATGGAACTACAGATAATTTGTTTTTTAAATAGAGTGCCACATGCTCCATTTACATAAAACCCATTAGTTTGCATTAAATACAAATTAGCTGCTGATATGAGTTAAATCACATATAAATAGTTCAGAATAGCCTCAAACCCACACGTTTTAATTAATATAACAGTTAACCGGATTTATCTGTGAGGTAGTCAAGGCTCTCACTCATTCATTCTTCAGTACAACAGGCCGGAGAATGAAGGGGTGTCCTGTAACACTGTTATTTTACCAGCCAAATAAAGGCACAGGGAAGGCAGGAGCAGTGCTTGGATTCATGCATTTATAAGAAACGGCTTTAAAATTATTCTGCAACTGCCATACTAAAGGCAATAAGAAAAAAATCTACATTGTGAGGAGAAAATGAAGATGCTGAAAAACTTTTAAGTATTGAATGTCTAGTTGTTGCAGAAAATTGGGGATATCATAAAAGAACTGTGAAGCCACTCTTTTTTCCCTACCCCTTCTGAACATAAAGGCAAAATACTGTATGACAAAGGAAGGTTTTAAGACACTTCTTAAGTAATTGTCATTTGATCAAAGCAGTCATTCAAAACTCCAGGCTCCAACATTTTCCTCCAACAGCTAGAAATACCAGCAAAATAATGCCATTCCTAGGTAATCATTTCCTTATCTTCCAAAATGGTTACAACAGTTTATTTACATGTGAGTTCTGCAATTAGTGAGCTCGCTGAAACAGAGCAAAACACTGCCAAAAGCTCATCTTAATGGCACCCTCCTAGTAAATGTTTTCTCAAGTTTGTATCTACACAGGTCCATAAACAACATTCTGGCATACACTTCGGGAACTTTAGAATTGCAACATATTTTGAGAAAGCATATATGTAAAGGCAACAGAAGTGGTATCTCAGAGCTCTTTATAGCCATTCAAAATTCACAAGATTAGATGGATCTTTAAACAGTGATGTTTAACAAATCGAAGAAACAGCACCCCCTGGAAAGCAAAACATGACAAATTCAGTACCACTCTAATGAAAGAAAAAAATAGGCACAAAAAAAAAAAAAAAAAGGTAGTAAAGTAGTCAGGCTATATAAATTCTTTGGCAGAATAAAGAGCAATTGAAGTAGCACTAATGTAAGAATTGTACAACCATTACAGGGTTTGGACAAGTTAGACTATCAGATGTCACAAATGATTCATGTTGTTTTGCTGATATGGTTACACAAGGGCAGGGACAATACTGAAAGACTGGACATCCAGTTTAATATCAACTATAAGAAACTGAGCCACATCATCACTCTGTGAAAAAGCCAGGTCTGAGTGACACACCAGCTTGCAAGGTCAAGCCCTATTTGTGCAAAAGTTGGGCTGGAATTTGTGTCCCATCCAGACAGTAGAAAAGTTCATCCCTAAATGAATGTGGTAGCATTAAACTGCTCTTTGAGTAGCTTAATGTTTGCAGGATATGGTTCCTAATTTGATTTTTTTTAAAAAATTAAGATTTTTTTCTCAATTCCAGCCAAAGGCGTACCCAATACACAGGAGTTTGAGATAAACAAAACTAAAATGCCTTATCTGACTGTACAGTTCAACATGGCATATAAGTATTTATATTTAACAGAAGGAGAATTTGATCTGATTTCTCTGATTTGGCATGCATATACACTCAAAGTAATTCTATTCTGTTCAGTCAGGAAGAACAGAGCATAATTAGCAAAGAATTAGTCATCCTAGATTCACTGATTCATCTTAGCAGTGTTTTACATAAAGTATTAATATACGGTGCATAATATGCTATGTGTCTTAATTTTTAAACAATTTAGGAATTTTAAATGCAAGTAAAATTCTCTGATGTTGTACGATTGTCACTAATATTCCAAGGAAATGCACAAAGATTACAATCAGAAACAATTCTTAGACACTTAAATAAAAATGAGGAAAATATGCTGCATAATAGCATCTATGAAAAGAAAGAGGAACATTCATTATTCATATTAGAACAAAACTATATATTTAGTACCACATCTGTTTAACATGGATGTTCACTCATTTATTTTGCTACCCATGGCAATGGAACAGTTGTAATTCCATTTGCATTCCTCCAGAGAGGTGACTACCCATAAAGACTCAGTAATTTTACCCAATGAATATCAGTGAAATAAACAGTGCCAAAACAGCTATTTTGCTTCTTAAAAGCCAGTTTTTGCATTAAATTATTCATTGTAAGAAACAGCAGGATGGGCTATGTCAGTTACATCAGTGCTGTATTGTATCTGTTCCAAGGTACAACAGGCAGACTGAAACAGGTGTGATGTATCACAACAAAAGGTGAAACAAGAACAGACAAGTAACCCCCAAAATAACCAAATATTTTCCATAAGCCCAGTAACTCAGTGCAGGAACATAAATGAAGCAAAATCTAACCTTTTTTAAAAATTGAAATCACTAACCAAAGATCCAAGCCTTGGAAACTTTTAAGTACAACTTATCAGAGAAGATTTGTGAACACATCATTGCTCAGTACTCGGACCAAGTTAATTGAAAAACATTTTCAACTGTTTTGCTGTTTTCAGCAAATAAATGTTCTCTCTCAAACTCTAAAAGCCCAAAGAAAAATTATTTTATGCTATGGCAGGATGCTTGCATAGAATTATTTTGGATTGATTATATTCTATAATCTAAGGTCCTGTGAAAATCCTTATAAGCAGGTATTTCCTATAGGGCTACATAGTCCTGTAATAAATTAATATGTATTCTGACTTCTATTTTAAAAATTTGATTCAGGTGAATTCTTAACCCTCCAAATTATCTTCAGAAATTTGGAGGTTTTGACCAAATAGAATTTCTAACATTTATTTTGTTTCCTCTCCCATCTTAAGAATCCTTTTTTGTTGTTTCATTGCTTTTCCTAGAATATGGTAAGACGGGCTTCTCAAAGACAATGAAAAGAGACACAGAAGTTACTTCAGACTGGCACTGACTCAAGGCCCTTCTATTTATCCAGGCAGCATTGAAGTTATATTTTAGTCAAATCTAGTTTTGTTGAATGGCATTGTAGATACACTTTGCTCAGTTTTGAACAGCAGTTGCAGTGTAATTAGTACCACTTAATGGAATAATGTAGCTGAGGGGCATATTGTTATTAATCAAATTCCAATATAAAGCTGGCTGCTGTAGTAATGGGAGCAATTACTGACTGATGGACCGTTCAGCCTAGAAACTGACCCTAACTGAATCCTGTCTTTCCAGAAAGGAGCAGACAGGCAGAGACCTTGAAATAACTTGTTTCTAGCACTTCCATGACATAGGTCCATGCCAGGCACTATAAGATGTGAGGCATTACATTTTCGAATAAAGAACAAAGGAATGTAAGAATGTCAGGACCTGAAAATATAAGTCAATAAAACAGTCTTCTTTAAACCAAAAATGCAACATTTACCCTCTCATAGTCATGAAACTTTGGGATAAACATTGAGAACTTACCCAGGGTGTGTGTGTGACTCCTACCAATGTAAAAATATTTAGGCCTTCTGTTTAGGATCTAAAGAGATCTTCATGAATTATGAGTTTACACAGGTACCTATGAAGAGGTTAAAGCCAACTAAAAGTTCTTGTGATTCTCACAATACTGAGGGGATAATCTGCCCAGCACTTGATGGTCTTTGTGCCATGTACATAGTACTGGAAAAATTATTCTCTCCTGTCAACTGTGGGAACAAAACAAAGCAAAACAACAACCACAACAACAAAGAGAGAGAGGAGAGGGGGAAAGGTGTTTTCCCACCTGGATTTCCTGAAAAAAACAATGTGGTATGCTTGTTGACTCTGAACAGGTTCCCTCCCAGGACTTTCATATTGAACTGGCAGTTTTCTGTATTACCTCTGACTTGATCGGGGAAGTATCTAAAAACCATATTCAAGCAGAAACGCAGTATGTCATCTAAATCTCATGGCTGCTGCAGCAGACTAGAAATGCTACAGAAGCAACAGCTCCTTCACAAGTACCTCAGATACATGCAGCACTTCAGCAGGAGAGCAGAGTAGGGGAAGAGCTTTGTAGCAGCAAGCACTGTAACAGAAAAAATCAAAACCAATAAGAACAACAAGATTATGTTGTGAAAAATATTGTCATTATTAAACCAGCTGCTACAGGAAAGTATCCTTTCTCTTCTACTGCTGTGAATAAGTCTCTTAAATCCAAGTGCAATTTGGGAATGATCTCAATAATTTATCTCAATAATTAGGATTATTGTTTAAGTAAATTTGGGTACTCAGATAAATAAAGTCTGCAGTGAGATTATTAATAATATTAATGTTTAGATTATGATTACTAGATGCCTGTTTTGAATTCCCACCAAGGTGCATTGATTAAATTCTTGTTCCTAGTACACATGCTGATCTGTGCAAACATGACATAATAGTTCCATTTTGAAATATTTCTATTCCTTTCCTTCCATCCCTGAAAATAAGGGCAAGAAAGTACTTTTTTAAAAAAGCTGGAGAATATATTCCAGCATAAAATTCTCTGGCAGAAGATTAATAAATGGTAAACTCATTATCTAAACTTGTGGTTTCATGGTCAACTGAAATCTATCTAAATTTATGGTCTCTGTTTATCCCTGCCCACAGCTCAGTAGAGGTTTCAGAATGTTCCTTGGATCATTATTTAGGATTTGTGATGTTGATTCATGGCTGGGTTTGAAGGTTTATGGGGAGATTTTTTTTTTCACAAATAAGGAATTATTGGGGTTGACAGAGATTATCTCTAAGGGTTTCTTTGCTAATAGAAAAACAGAACATTGGACCATTGTCAAAAAAATTAAAATAATATTTTCGGGCAGAAAAGTTTTTGGCTAGGCAGTCCTTCGGTTACAAATATGAAATTATATGATATTTGGATATATAATCTACAGACTTATGCTTTTCTCTGATTATATATTCTGTATCCAAATTACAGCTACATTTAGACTCACTAGGCTGGATTGGTAGACTTTGCACATATTCACATAGACTGTTGGTTCATGCATTAAACTCAAGATGAAAAATTAAAGTGGAAGTTGATAGTGAAGCCGTTTATTCTTACTGATTTAGTTACTTTATGTGACATAGAACCAGTTGAAGAGAATGAGATCACAAAGGAGACAGTATCCAAGAGATCTTTCAGGATTTCACAGCAGAAGCAGTTCGTGTAGACTTTTGTTTCATTTAATTTCTTTTCACGGTATTAAGACCTCTGTGCTCGAGTTTTTAAAAAGATCTGTATTTACACTATATTATCTGAAAAAGGACTGATTTTTTCCTTGGTCTCTTTTGCAATCCACTCTTACATTCCTCTAGAATAAGAATTTGGTTAGTGGTTGTTTGAAATTTAATTTGCATTCACACCTGTTTTAGATGTTTTGAAACTTGATCTGATAACTTTTATTGGCTTGGAAAATTCGAACATTTCCTTTACTAGGGACTATGAATGAATGACTTCTCCCTTCACAGCAATCCTGGGGATTATGTTAGTCATTTTGGTTTGTCAGGAATTCACCTTGAATTTCCATATATTCATATGAAATGCTCTCCTAAAATACTAAACACATCACCAAGTGCTCCCGGGGCACCTTGCCTAGGGGAGGCAGTGAACCACCGAACTCAGCTGGAGCTTCCTACATTAAAAACCATCCTGAAACCCCTGAAAAATTATCCCGATATGTGAGGCAAAGCTAACCCCGCACCCTGCAGGAACATTATCCTGTTACAATCCTGCCTAATGAAATCCGCAAATGAAAAAGGGACTGAAAATTCTTCCTTACTTAAATAACAGAATTCTCATTAAGTGGTTGATACAATTTTTATCTTAAGCAGTTTACAGGGAAAGCAGCTATTCCCTTGATGTTTCTTGTTTTATAAACCCACACATTCAGCCCAGGTAGTTTATGCAACATATACAGCATTTGGCAGGGTCAGGCAAGGAGTTGTTCTTAGTTCCACTGTGCTCTTCTGCTATGTGAGTAGAGAAGTGAAGACTGTTTGGTTTAAGAGGTTAATTGAACCAACTGAAATTTTGAAGCCATATCCAAGAAAATAAGCTTGGAACACTGAAAGTAAATGCAGAGTATATGTTTAAATATTTAAAAAAAATAAAAAAGAAAAAAGAAAAAGAAAGTGGAGGGGATAATCAACAAATTACCTTTAAAAATCAAGAATTTTTAAGAAAGCCTATGAAATGGACTCATTAAACAATGTGGAATGTTTTCCTCCATCTATCTACAAAATGCAGTAGTTAATTATTATACCATATGAACCAAGAAATTCACTCTTCTGTGAATTTCTCGATGCAGTCAGATGGACATGTCCTTTAACTACTGGCCTTACATGTGAACAGTATTCCACTGTATCCTTAATATGTTAGATAAACATAACAATTATATTCTAAATTCATTCTGCTGCTACTCAGTAATTGTTACATTAGATAAATAAATTTACAGACTTCTGACAAGAGTGCTGCCGTGCAGTCCCTTAAAATACAAATTCAGATTGTTCCTTAACTGCAGTTTTAATCAGCAGTGCACATTTATATACAACCTCTGTCATAAGAAACATCAAAAGAAAGTATTCTAGGTAGCAGTTAATTGGAAATGTGCCTCCTTAAGTATAGCAATGATTTTATTTGTGATGCAGTCTTTGGACTTGCTAAAGGCTTTTATATTTAACTGAAGACGTTGCTAAAGCCTTTTCTCCATTTAAATTTTTTTTTTTCTGAAGTTACTTGGAATTCGTAAAGGTAATAACTACTTTTTCATTATATTTTAAAACTGCTTTTTGTATTTTAGTTGAAGCTCTTTTTTAATCTGTATTTCTCATCTAGTTTTTTAGTAAAACCTAAAACTATATAGTTTAGAGAATATACAAATTGTAAAGTGATGTGAACTTTAGCAAATTTGTCTTTTTTAGGTTTTTTTTTAGCCTCTTCACAAGGAACCATGCAAAATAAATACATCAGTCTCATATGGCACACACAAGTAAATTTCTCTGGATTTAGTTTTTCAGATCACAACACAGATATTTGTGAAGAAATAAGATGCTGTTCAGATAAAGGCACACAAGGTCTGACACTTATTCACACTACTGTAAATGAGGAATAATGCTAATGAAGGAACAACCAAAAGTCTCACAGATGTGTTGTGGTAGAATAAAATTTACTGGTTTTATCTCCCTTGTTGTATATCTATCAATATTCAAATTCTTGTTTGACAAATTCTATTCTGATCAATCTCATTCACATTATAACAGTATTGAGGTATAGAAACTATCTTCTTTACCAGAATATACATTTATCAAAATGTTAAAAATCAACCAGAAATTCAAGACATAAATATGTGTACCAAAAAAAGAATGATGCACAGCTGAATAGAAAATATTTGTTTATAAAAGTATTTCAGCATTTTCTTGCCACAAATAAGGAAAGAAAGGCTTAAAAAAAAAGAAAAAAAGAGTGTCTCCTTGAGACAGAATCTGTATTATTTAGAATTAGTGTCTTCTTCTGTCCTTTAAATTACAAATGTTTATCTGTTGAGATGTGGTTCAAAAATATAAGTAAAGCCACAATCTTAAAATTGTACCATCATCTAGCCCACTTATATCTAAATGTCCGTATTTTCCAGACTAGCAAGATAAATCTTTACTGAAATTGCACCTTCATAGGAGGAATAGAAATTTTCCATGTTCATGCAGAATTTTCCTTCTCCTTTCCATGTTCATCTTAGAATTTTCCTTACAGTGTGCATTTTGATGCAACAGCTATAGGTTCTTTATTTCTCTAATGTACAAGCCTGAAGCACACAAATTTATGTTTGGGATTGTCATTTTAATTCAGACTCTTTTAAGTACATACATATCTCTATCTCCATGTTTAGGCTTTGATTTCAACTGATTCAATTTTTTCTTTTAGCCCATCTAATAGAATAAATATGGAAGTTCCAGATCCCAAAGCATTCCCAGGTCTTTTTTAACAGTGTACACAAAACCATGATGGCTGAAGATAGTCCATTAATAAGTAACTTGTAAATACCTCTATGATCCAGAATCATGTTCATACCAATATCTCTTATCCAGTTCACACACAAGTGGTTTTTGCATTTGGTCAAATACTACTGATGAGGAAGGCCATTGCAATTTACCACTGTGTTTCTGCACAACTACTTTCAGATTAAAATATTTCAGTGAATAAAATATATTTTGTTTCAAAGAAACTTCTTCACAAGAAGAGCTTGTGTTTTGTATTTATATTTTGCTGAACCCTTTATGGAATATTATATGCTCCTTATGAGATGGTTTATAACGTCACAAATTCCCTTCTTTGAAGTAAAGGCTGCTTAACCTCTAAACAATTTCTGTCTGTTTCGGGTATTGACATTAATGAAGCTGATATCTATTTTAAATGGGTTAAACCAGAGTTTTCCTAATGTTGCCATCACAGGAATATTTTGAAAAATATTTGACATGGCCACAAAGATAAAGAAACTGCCCCATCTTTCTCACGCTAGTGTAAGGAGGCTCTCAAACAGGCAATTGCAGTTTCTTGCTTTCATGAGTCTGTTGTGATTTTCTAAAAACACCAGAGAAGTGACCATTACTGAGGGAGGGGTTGGCCCTTTTATTTGGGGCAAGGAATTTGTGCCCTCACTTTTAAAAGACAGCAGAAACTCCAGACTTCAGGCTCTGTTTCCTTCACTGGCTTCTTCACCTGCTCCACTCATTTCCCTAGCAGAAGTTCCAGATCTTTTCTTCCCCACTGTGAAAACCTTACTGCTGCTCTGTTTTGCACATTTCCTTTTGCTAACCCTTAATTTGGCAAATCCTAAAACATTTTGATAGGTTATGTGTCCTTCTATAAGCAAAAAGTATGAATCTCCTCTTGTCTTTGTCAAAATATGTTCTGCTTGTCCACGAAGTGTCCTGTATAACTATAGCCCAGTATCCCATAACATGAACCTCGTAGGTGTAGGCTAAATAATATGATAGGCATAACTCCTGTCAGAACATTTCAAAGAATATGCCACAGCTTATTAGTGATATTAAGCAAAAACCTTCCATTCATTTCAGAATTTGTCAGCAGAAACTTGTTTTTATTTATTCAATTTACTCAATTGTAACTATACAAATAGTTTTAACAGAAACTTCCATGCTGTTTTTATATGAACTGTAAACCCATACTTGCAGTTCCTTGTAGTTACTGATGGTGTGGCATTTCTTTTATCCCTGATGGCCTAGCCTAAATTTCAATTGTACAACATCCACTTAAATTTTGTTTTGTAGTCAGTTTAGCTCACTGATTTAGTGTGAAATATTTAACCACACATGTCATCTTTAAATTGCTATGAAATCCCCTGCATTTCTTTGACAATCTTTACTTGCTGCGCAGGACTGGCTGTTTTGTCACAATCTTCTTCCAGCCTTGTTATAGCCAACAAAATCAACTGATTATGGCACACGAAGAGGATTCCTCAAGGGAAAAGCCTTGAGCAGACAGCCACTAATGCATCCCCCACTGTGATATCGGGCCCCTTAAACGGGTTGTCCCTTGGAGACATTGACTTCAAGAGCAGAGCAACATTTGGGATAACTCTATCCCTACCCACAGTTATATCTTTAAGACAGATCAGACTTACACCCTCACAGTTACATGTACTTCCATCAGCTTTCAAGGATTTGTCTGGATATGTCTATCCACCATGGTCCAAGCTCATATTCTTTTAGAGTCATGCCATATTTTTCATCCATTGGCAATCTTGACTCTATACCAACATACACAACATTTCCTAATTTTTAGCTAGCTATTTTAATTAGAAAAGCATTGTCCTTCTCTTTCAACCACCTGTTAGTGGAGGTTTTGTCATGAGACAATTTGAGAATATTTTTAGAAAGTTCATTTTATCAGCCAGATCTCTATTTCTAAGTGTTCATAGAGTCATAGAAAGGTTTGAGATGGAAACAACATTAAAGATCATCCATTTCCAACCCTCTTCCATGGACAAGGACGCTTTCCACTAGACCAGGTGGCTCAAAGCCCCATCCAACCTGGTCTTCCAGGATGGCTCTCCTGATAGCATGTTCAGGAGAATCAGCAGGATTTCTGTTTACACTCCTTCTCTCTGCCCTCAGGATATTTCGCTCTATTATTTCATGGTCAATGGAGTCACAACAGACCTGGGGATTTACATTCCCCGCCTACTCTTTGTGACAAGGTCCAGCACAACACCTCTGCATTTTCATTGATTCCTCTGAAGGCTTGCCGTGTATTCTCCATGAAAAACTATACTGATTCTTCCCCATTACTTTTATCCCAATGTCTACTAATTGTGTTCTTTACCATAAATTTGTACAAATTTCTCTGGTACAGCATGCAGACTTGATAAAGTATTCCTTTCCTAAATTTTCCAGGAACTCGTTTAGGTTTCTGAGGTTTTTTAAAGAGAATGCATTTGTTCTTTTTTTTTGTGCTGATGGCTCTGTTAGAACATACTCTGATTTCGTAGATTTTAATGGAATTAAATGTGATTATTTTACAAATTTTAAGTAAATATCGTAAGACAGCAGTTTGTTCCTCTTCCTTTCAAGGTCTTGTTCTAAATCCTCTTCTACTGACACTGCACAAAATCCTTTCAAAGTCACTTCCTATAATAAAATGCTGCAGCACTGGAATTCCTAAATCTCCTTCAAACTAATTGGTGAAACAAAGAATTCTCTTAACTTTAAGGTAAAAATTTTCATTGGCCATCTATAATTTCCATATTCTTTGGCAACCTTCTTGCGTCTACTATGTTGAAAAGGATTTCATCACTAGTCTTCATGGTTTACCTTGTTGCTCATCAACTTCTTTTATTTTCCTTTTGTGTAAACATAGTTTAACATTTAACTTGCCTAATTATATGTCCCATTTCCTCCGAAAATTACTGCCACTTTTTGAAGATTTTCTAATAATTTTTACTATATTGCTAAATCATTATTCCTTTGAGGTGTTCCTTTTTGTTAATATATATAATCCTTATGGGCTGTAAACTCTAACATTACCATTTTAGCACTTGCAAGTAGTAACCTGTTTTTTGCTGTTTTAGTTTGTTTTTACAATTTTTTCAAGGAGGTCTCTTTTTCTCAGCTCAACATTATTCCATGTGTCTTCTTAATTTTTTCTCACTGACGCATCTTGGATTTGATTATGTGCTCTTCAAGATCTTCATAAATGATTTAGACACAGGAGTTGAAAGTATGATGTTTGCTGATGACACTAAATTGTGAGGAGCTGTTGAGTCCCTCAGAGGTAACGATGCCCTGCAGAAAGACCTCCACAAATTCAAGGGCTGGATAATCACCAAATGTATGAAGTTGTAACAACTCGGAAGTGGCAGGCACAAACCTCTTTTCTCTGGTGACCAGCAAGAGGACCCAAGGGCATGGCATAAGGCTGTGTCAGGGGAGANTGATGTTTGCTGATGACACTAAATTGTGAGGAGCTGTTGAGTCCCTCAGAGGTAACGATGCCCTGCAGAAAGACCTCCACAAATTCAAGGGCTGGATAATCACCAAATGTATGAAGTTGTAACAACTCGGAAGTGGCAGGCACAAACCTCTTTTCTCTGGTGACCAGCAAGAGGACCCAAGGGCATGGCATAAGGCTGTGTCAGGGGAGGTTTAGACTGTATATCAGGAAAAATTTCTTCACCCAGAGAGTGGTTGGGCACTGGAACAGGCATCCCAAGGCAGCGGTCACCTGTCAGCACCAAGCCTGACAGAGTCCAAATTTTGGACAATAGTCTCAGGTGCATGGTGGGATTCTTAGGGTGTCCCATGCAGGGCCAGGAGTTGGACTTGTGTCTCCTTTCCACTCAGGATATTATAAGATTCTATGATTTCAGGTATTTGGGGCAATTCTAGAATAGTTCTTAATTTGTCATATTTTGAGATGAGCTATGTACATTGCTCACAAATGGTGAACTAAGTCAAAGAAATCTTCTTCCATTTGTGTTTACTATTATATTATGAGGCTCTGCTAATTTTTCTAATTGTGATAATTGAGGAATTCTACTACTTCTGTGGAGTAGGCTTCACCATCTTTTTTTGTCTCACACTGTAAATTGTTTCTGGCAACTATTTGCTGCCTTCAACATGTGTGTATCTATAAGCTTCCCATCCTATTCCATGCAGTAAACTCAAAGTGCTAGTTCTGCCTTTGACTTTGTTCTCTTTTCACTTGTTGTACTTGCATTTCTTTGTCTCTTCTGATTCCTACTTCTTTATTTTTTAATTAAAAACAAGATTAATGAAAGAAGGCACAGGTCTATTCATTCTTCTTTTGTCTTCCCTTTCTAAGAAGGAAAACACACCACTTTTCCTCTGGGATTTCCTTTGTTTGAGGACAAATAATTAGAACTGGATGAGTAAAATATGTATAAAATTTTAGAAGCTTGTTATTTCAAATATAAGGTAGTATCTTTGAATTACTCAGTTACATTGTCCCCTAGTTATTAACCTATTAAGGATTTTATCTGACAGTTAACATGTGACTAGGATATAGCCAACACCATCTTACTTGAATAATTTCTGAACTTTTTCACCATTTGCTGAGTGACAAATTTCAAATTCTGTTGACTCAGAGATGCAGTGTATTATTTTTTAACCCCTATGTATTTAAGAATATAAAAGTTATCTGAGAGCACAACTATTGTTGTGTTACACTAAGATTCTCATCCATATGCAAAAGATCTGTGGTTTAACTGTGCATTTTAACTTTTTCCTAATTTTTTTCAAGGAGCCAAACATTAATAAAGATTTTGTAGTGTTTCCCCTCCTTCCTTTCTTAGGGAAATAGTCCCTGTGATAACAAGTTAAATGAGAACTCAATTTACTTTCCTCTAATGGGTGGCAACAGTGTAAACAATCTTCTTCTATGCATAGAAACATGAAGATAGAAAGGAAAGTCACAATATTTTTGTTTTTAAAAACATGGAAAGAACAGTGAAGGCAAAATTGAAATATTTCAAACTCAGGGCTTATTTGGAACAACATTCACAGACTCCATTGTATATTTCACCCTTATTAGTGCTGTTCTTCCACTGCAATATTAAAAGAATAGAAAGAGCTCCATACTCACTTGGTCATTTAACCAATTATTTTTGTATACTTGTGACTAAAGCCATTCTGCATTTCTATATCAACCTTGAGTTGCAGAGATTAGTGCCACAACTTAACAACNTCTGGTGACCAGCAAGAGGACCCAAGGGCATGGCATAAGGCTGTGTCAGGGGAGATTTAGACTGTATATCAGGAAAAATTTCTTCACCCAGAGAGTGGTTGGGCACTGGAACAGGCATCCCAAGGCAGCGGTCACCTGTCAGCACCAAGCCTGACAGAGTCCAAATTTTGGACAATAGTCTCAGGTGCATGGTGGGATTCTTAGGGTGTCCCATGCAGGGCCAGGAGTTGGACTTGTGTCTCCTTTCCACTCAGGATATTATAAGATTCTATGATTTCAGGTATTTGGGGCAATTCTAGAATAGTTCTTAATTTGTCATATTTTGAGATGAGCTATGTACATTGCTCACAAATGGTGAACTAAGTCAAAGAAATCTTCTTCCATTTGTGTTTACTATTATATTATGAGGCTCTGCTAATTTTTCTAATTGTGATAATTGAGGAATTCTACTACTTCTGTGGAGTAGGCTTCACCATCTTTTTTTGTCTCACACTGTAAATTGTTTCTGGCAACTATTTGCTGCCTTCAACATGTGTGTATCTATAAGCTTCCCATCCTATTCCATGCAGTAAACTCAAAGTGCTAGTTCTGCCTTTGACTTTGTTCTCTTTTCACTTGTTGTACTTGCATTTCTTTGTCTCTTCTGATTCCTACTTCTTTATTTTTTAATTAAAAACAAGATTAATGAAAGAAGGCACAGGTCTATTCATTCTTCTTTTGTCTTCCCTTTCTAAGAAGGAAAACACACCACTTTTCCTCTGGGATTTCCTTTGTTTGAGGACAAATAATTAGAACTGGATGAGTAAAATATGTATAAAATTTTAGAAGCTTGTTATTTCAAATATAAGGTAGTATCTTTGAATTACTCAGTTACATTGTCCCCTAGTTATTAACCTATTAAGGATTTTATCTGACAGTTAACATGTGACTAGGATATAGCCAACACCATCTTACTTGAATAATTTCTGAACTTTTTCACCATTTGCTGAGTGACAAATTTCAAATTCTGTTGACTCAGAGATGCAGTGTATTATTTTTTAACCCCTATGTATTTAAGAATATAAAAGTTATCTGAGAGCACAACTATTGTTGTGTTACACTAAGATTCTCATCCATATGCAAAAGATCTGTGGTTTAACTGTGCATTTTAACTTTTTCCTAATTTTTTTCAAGGAGCCAAACATTAATAAAGATTTTGTAGTGTTTCCCCTCCTTCCTTTCTTAGGGAAATAGTCCCTGTGATAACAAGTTAAATGAGAACTCAATTTACTTTCCTCTAATGGGTGGCAACAGTGTAAACAATCTTCTTCTATGCATAGAAACATGAAGATAGAAAGGAAAGTCACAATATTTTTGTTTTTAAAAACATGGAAAGAACAGTGAAGGCAAAATTGAAATATTTCAAACTCAGGGCTTATTTGGAACAACATTCACAGACTCCATTGTATATTTCACCCTTATTAGTGCTGTTCTTCCACTGCAATATTAAAAGAATAGAAAGAGCTCCATACTCACTTGGTCATTTAACCAATTATTTTTGTATACTTGTGACTAAAGCCATTCTGCATTTCTATATCAACCTTGAGTTGCAGAGATTAGTGCCACAACTTAACAACAGAGAAGACAATCTGTATTGTTAGTGGATTTTTTCACATACTTGTACAAATAAGATTAGATGAAGTATGAAGAGCAAGATGTAAGTACATGACATTTTCCCAATAAGTGTTTTTCATTATTTTGAAGCATACGTAAAACTCCTGCCACATCAAATTTTCTAACTGTTCCATGTGTCATTAGGATTTGAATTCTGACACTACGCCACTTTCCTGACAAGAACCATAAATTCTGTTAGAAAGTATGTTATTTTTGCATACTGATCTATTTAACCATGCAAAATACCCAAGATGAAATAAATCATGTAGGAAAAAATCCTTTGAAACTTATGTATGCTCAGAAAAAATCTTTCACTGACTTGTGCGTCCTTGAACAAGAGGAGGTAGATTGGGACAGATATGATCAGGTATTTTTTTTCACACCTGTAGACACTCCACATTCAGTCTTTCAGATCACACTCGGGATTTTAAAAATAAAATAGGAAGTGCTGCTATAAAGACCTAAAACATTTTTTAAATTATTAAAATAGAAGGATATATAAATCAATTACAAGCTTGCCATTAACATCAATTTTCTCCTATTAATATTTATAACTAAGATGTAAGTAAAAATTAAGAGCTTTGCCACGATAAATACACTACTATTTTTCCAGTTGGAAGGAATCGTTCCATAACTTGGAAAAGGTACTTCTATTTTAATCTTAGGATGTCTTGATAAGAAGCTATTTCAAAGTAACTGCCACAGTACAGTTATATTAATATGATTATAATATATTTGTGTGTGGAAGCAGTTCCTAAGGCACTTTCTCATTCTAAATGAAACTTCATAGAATAATTATTTCTTTTATCTTTTTGGTTTTTTCTCTCTAAAGATATCAAAAAAATTGCTTAATATGATATCTATAAAACCTTAAGGCCTGGGAAATTACATCAGTATGATTAAAATACTCCAGTATGCACTATTTCACAGGTGTACCACTCCCAACAAAATATATCACCTAGGCAAGCAACTTAGTATGATTCAGAAGCACTGATTCAACAGTAGATTTATTAATGGCAAACAAATTTACATTTATTTTAGGTACACTTAACAAAAAAAAAGAGTGAGGACTAATAAACCTCAGGGTTTAAGTAAATCATGAGTCACTGGAAAAAAAGAAGTTTAATTCACTCTATGGATTTCTACTGTAATAAACTCATTTCTGCTGTGAAGTTTCTAGTACTTATTTAAGCCAAGATATTTGGCTCCACATGCGAATTTTTTGATCCAACATAATCTGACATATTGATCTGTAGATTTGTACATGTTACATTATTACCATGCTACATGGAGATGTCCTTCTCCTTTTCGAATCACTAAAGAAATTTACCCAGAGATGTTTAAAAAAGGAGTTAACTGAGATATATTTTAGTAAGAGATATGAAATTTCAAAAAATTCAGTAATTTTTCCAATTATCCCTCTGTGTGCTCTTAAGTGCATAGACGTTGAACAGTTTTATGATGAAACTTAGCAAGGAATTCTGAAGTTCGCAATGTTATTCTAGATGTTTGTAGCAGACTTGCAGTTTTTCTGCATTCATTATTCATATATCAATGCAGAATATAAAACTCACTTGATTTTCCAGGATGAAGGAATATGTTCATTCATTTGGGAAAATAGAAAGCCATTGCAAACCAATCTATTTTGCATTTCCAGTTACACAGGAACTAAAAGACTCTTTCTGTTTTGGTGTATTCTTTCTTTCATTTGCATCAGACTATAATAATATCATAATTTCATTTTATGATGGACCCAGCAGTTTCTCTCCCTAATAGTCTTCTTAGACATTCAGTATCATTGTAATGATTGCAAGACATGAATGCCTCCTGCAGTGTTTAAAGTGGTTTCAGTGTATAATATAACACATTTTTATAAGCAAGTAACACTTCCTTGTGTTTTCTGTTCTCAAAAATAATTTCAAATGCATATTACAAGTTCAAATAAACGTGTCAACTAGTAAGACTGCAGAACTGCAAAAAGAGATTGTATTTTTTATTTGAGATTCTTTGTTAAAATTCTGTTGCATCTCATTGCAGTGTTTAAAGAAACTAATAAAACATGATAAGATGTAAAAGAGCATATGAGGAAACAATTTCAGATATTGAAGTCTTCTAAATTTTTTTAAAGGAGTGTTTGTTTCTCACTTATAGAGGGCTTCATGTTTCTAATCTTCAGTTTCTATTATCAAAATCCCAATCCTTTTCTTAATAGAATGTTTGTAAACCACTGAACCAATGTCTAAATTATGGTTTATTTCTGAATTCCGGTTGTGTCTAATTGTGACAATAGAGGAAACAGTTAAGTTTCACCAGGCTGATAGCTGCTCAGTTCTTTCAAACTAGGAACACAATAATGGGGTGCAAATTGCCTGTTTGTAAGCATCCACTTTCTCTAGGGAACTTCTGTCTACTGTTTGTGCAAGAATATGTAGCTCATCATCAGTTCCTGGCAGTCCATATTTTATGGATTCCAATGAAAAACAGAAGAGAAAAATAGCGAGTTCTCACAATCTGATGCCTTAAACAAGTGCCAGTTTAGGGGGGATTCTACTGCAAAGAGTTACTGAATTTGTAAGTCAGACTACTAATGTTCCATGACATACCTAAAAAGAAATTCAACCTAGTCTTCTGGTTTTTCTTTCAATCCAGTAGAATATAGGCAAAGTTCAGCCAAAGAATCTTTCTGAGATGGGGAAAGTGCAACAGAGAGGGGAAAAGGGAGGGGAAGGAGAAGGAAACCTTCTGCATGATGTTAACTTCCAAGCTGTGGAGTTCTGCTTCATTTTTCTGCTTTTGAAAGCTCTCAGTCAAATTTACATCTACTAATAACTGTTCTAAACTCAAAATTATATCAGCTCAGTGGTACTGCACAGTCTGTCTGACAATTGCTAACTCGTTTGTCAGTTATTTAAGTCTCAGAGTGTTTTCATCCAGTCACTACTACCATTATTACTACTCAGTAATGACATATCTATTGTATAATAGTACTGTGCTGTAACTGATTACTGTGCTTCATATCCCAAACAAACAGCATGGAATTTTCAGATGTTTCAGTGATGTGCTTTCAGAGGTTTTAAACGTCAGATACTTAATTTAGAATTATGCTTTTAGATCAAAAGGAATTATGACTTTAAGAGTCAAAAAGTTAAATAATGTTACAGCGAAGAAAAGAGCTGTATGGTTATAGACACCTGAATGAAGTCTTTTAGAACCTGAAGGCTGCCAGAGAAGCATAGTAAGTTAGATAAAGGAAAAGAAAATTACGAAGGTGTGCATTGAGCTGCAGTCTTCCTGCATTGGGTTGATGATTTATGTCTATTCCCAGTGTCTGAGATGTAGTATCGTCAACTGGTAAACTGAAACACAAGCAGAAAAGGACCAGAACCTAAATATGTTCCATCCATAAGAATATGGCCATCAAGTGTATGTGTAATGACTTTTCATTGTTCTTACTTAACAGGTCTCTGAGGGGTTGTAAGTGAGGAATGGAGAACTAAGTGCTCAGGAGGAACAAACAGGGCAGTTCTAAGTCCAAACTGCCATAGACAACAAGTGTTAATAGTCTCTATGTGATGCTAAAAGCAAAGAAACATTTTAGAATGTCTGCTGCAAGCCACCAAATGAGGAAATATTAGTTATTTATTAACTGAAGAGTAGAAGGCTGATAACTATGAAAAAGATTGGAAGTATAGCAAGTGTTTTTAAGAAGGAAACTCATTTACATATTTGTTGGGAAGCACAGATGTGAATAGGCCAGCAGTGTTTTTGTATGTGTTCTCTGGAAAAAAAGAAAGATGGAGAAAAATACTGAGGGAAAACTTTCTCCAAGTGTGATTTTCCCCAGCAGTTATTATGTCAAAATCAAGAAATTAGACTAGATTGACTAATGAAAATTAGACCTTAAAACAAGATAACCTCTAGGAAGGATCTCAAGAAACATGAATCTACCAGGAAAAAAAAAAAACAAACCAGGAAGAAGAAAAAAGACAGTAGTTCCTTAAAAGAGGTTGGCAGGTGTTAAAAAAAGTCGCTATATTCAATATTAAATGTAAATTTTTGTAAGGTAAAAGAGAATAGAAAGTGTGGCAAATTTCCCCAACAAGCTGTTCAGTGTCCTCACGCTCGAGTAGCAGGCACCAAGAGCAGCAAAAAAGGTAAATGTTTAAGGACAGGCAGAAAAAAACACAGAAGCACATAGGCCCAAAATTAGAAAGGTCAAACCTCAAAATGAGATACAACTAGCAGGGAGCATAAAGGGCAAGAACAAACCATATTACAATTAGATTAGGAGGAAACCCAAGCAAAAAATCAGTCCATGCCGCTATAGAAACTGGAGGATAATGACAAACAATGTCAAGTAGTCTGACATGTTTAATGCCCTCTTTTGTTTCAGTTTTCACTGGAAAGGTTAACTTTAATCATACAATTAATTATCAATTACAGAAGGCAGTTAGAAGGAAAACAGAACTAGAAAGATTTTCACTGTTCTCCACCTACCTGTGTCTAATGAAATTCCCCCCAGATTATGTGGAATAATGCATGTGGGAACTTCTGAGGCTGGCTAGGAACCAGGAAGTTGGGAAAAGGCAATGAAGTGAAACAAAATGAAGGAAAATAAGGGCAGAAAAAAGAATGTTCCCTCATAAATTAAGTTCAGTTACCTAACTCAGGTGGTCCAGTGTTTCTGCCTGATAAAATATCCCTCTCCACTGACAAGACAAAGAAGGTAGTTCTGCTGAAACATACTTAATTTATAATTTAGATTAAATTAATAGTGCATATGTTAAGAAAAATGCTGAAGTGGATTTTGAATTACAGATTACTAACCTTAATTTTTTATGGTCTCACATGATTTTCTGTAATATGAGAAAGACTATTCTAGAGTGTGGTACAAAACTGAGTTACAGTTGTCAATGTAACTGAAATTACAATTTCAGTATAAACAAAGAGGGACTGAGAAAGCCAATGCAAACTCTAGCATTGTTCAAGGGTTTCATTAGTAGATATGATGACAAAATATAAAATACAGTGTAAGGCAAGTGAAAAACTAGATTCAAAAAACCTGTAGTGTTTAATTCTTTGGGTTTTTTTAAAGTACAAGGATTAATAGAGTAAGGATTCACTAGGCTAGGTTCTCAATCCAGGCCTATCTGAATTTTTTTATCACAAAATGGGTGATAAACTATGGTATTCCCGTATTATATTTGCAGACATACCATGCTGGATATAACTACTTGCAGAATGAACTAATTTTATAATCACTTTGAAAATTTTAAAAAATAGTCTGAAATAACTACAGTTTTGTAATTTTATGAGCAATAATGAAATTAATTGAATGGCAACCATCTAGCATGACTTGGACACAGTTCTACAAAAGTTAACTTGGAAATTAGAGGGAATCACAGCCTGGACATGAACAACAGCCATGTTGTTGTTTAATGGAGAAAAACCCAAAACTAATTTCATACATAACTTTCATATGAAAGCTACAAAAACATGCATGAAATGTGCTAAGTACTCTTTGGGTTCTATGGCAACTAAGTGTAGCGAGGGCTCATTTGGTATGTACATCTTGATTTTGTCATTACACTTCAAGATGAGTATAAACCAGTCAGGAGGAGATGAGTAAGAACAAGAAACACAAACACCACCAAAAATTTGTATATTCTGTAGAAAATAATTTGAGAGGAGGAAGGCCAGGACGTCCTAGGAAGTAGTAGAGAAAGTGAAGACAGAAAGATGACTTGGCATTCCCCCACTGTTAACGTTGAAATGAGTCTCAGCAATTCAGTCAGCTTCATTTTGGTTTCTGCACTCTATTCTTAGAGCTCTAAACACATGAAGGAGTCCTTAAGAAGAGTACTTAACTTTTGTAATAACTGGAAAACATTTGACTGAAGAAGTTTGCTGAAATATTTAAAAGATTCTCCAATTTCCAAAAAGAAAAAATAGCATTCTATGATATTTCTCCCATAATCATAAGTTGGGGTAAGAATGTTCTATGTCTTTTTCCTTGGACAAAAGGGGGCCATCCTGTTACTAATTTTATTGCCAGGTAGAATTTTCTATCTTATAAATTATACATAATATGGCAAGACTTAATGCCAATTACAGCACAGTAAGAGCCAGACAGCAGGGATTTTTACCCAAATTGTACAAGGGTTTCTGTTTTTTTCTTATTTTGTCACTTGAAATACTTTGGGTTATTAGAGCATAGAAGCAGAAAATTCTGGGTAGTCAAGTGAAAAATTGAGAAATTTTTATTTTGATTCATGATGTTCTTCCATGGGCAGGCTCTTGACTTCCACAGAAAATGAAAAGTTTATGAGCAGATGATGTAGGAGGGAAGAGATGCCATCTGGAGAGCATCTGGATAGGCTTGAGAGGAGGGTGTGAACCTCGTGAAGTTCAACAAGTCCAAGTGCAAGATCCTGCAGCTGGGTCATAGCAATCCTAGAATTGAGCACAGAGTGGGAGAAGAAGACATTTAAAGCAGCCCTTCAGAGAAGGACCGAGGGATTCTTATGGATGAGCTGCCCATGTGCACTCACAGTCCAGGAAACCAAGTGCATCCTGGGCTACATCCAAAGCACCATGGGCAGCAGATAATGGAGGGGATTCTGCCCCTTTGCTCAGTGCTCATGGGACCCCACCTGGAGTGTTGTGTTCAGCCCTGGTTTTTTCCAGCATAAGAAAAACGTGGACTTGTTAGAGCAGGTGTAGTGGAGGGCCATGAAGTTGGTGAGACGGATGAAACACATCTCGTACAAAGAGAGGCTGAGAGAGCTGGGTTGTTAAGCCTGGCAAGAGAAGGTTTCGGGGAGATCCCATTCTGACCTTCAGGTAGGATTATGAAAGAGAGGAAAAACAACTTTTTAAATAGGCAGATAGTGATAGGAAAAAGAGAAATGGTTGTAAACTGGAAGACAAGATATTTAGATTAGATATTAGTGTGAAATTCTTTACTGTGAGGATGCTGAGGCCTGTAACAGCTTGCCCGGAGAGGCTGTGACTACCCGAAGTTTTCAAGGCTAGTTAAGATGGGGCACTGCACAACCCAGTCTAGTGGAAGTCTCCTGCCCGTGGAAGGGGGGGTTGGACCTAGATGATCTTTGATGCCCATTTTAACACAAGCCTTTCAATAATTCTGTGATTTTATGAACCACAGTAAGAGAGACGTGTAATGCAAGG
Organism: Oreocharis arfaki; assembly: GCA_013398015.1. Taxonomy (NCBI): domain Eukaryota; kingdom Metazoa; phylum Chordata; class Aves; order Passeriformes; family Paramythiidae; genus Oreocharis; species Oreocharis arfaki. Next base: position 49,628 of record VZRR01002568.1, read on the forward strand.
CAACCTGAAAGTGAAAGAGGAGCCATAATTTTCACACTTCTTTTCAAATAAAGTTTTAAAATTATTTAGAGATAGTTAAATCGACACCAGAATATCTAAGCACAGTAATTTCATTAATTTGTGCAGATAATAAATACTTTCTGTTAAAATATATTTTGCCCTCAAAGTAAGCAAAGAATTACCTTAAGTTGCTACAACTTAATTACGTCATGCAGAATTAGTTTCCATTTTTCTGAAAACACTTGATATATTCCCTGACCTTTTGGGTAATCTATCATAGCCTAAAATGAAATATAACACTAGAAGCAATATCTTAGGTTTGTCGTATTACATAAGTCATTTCACATTTAATTTTTCTTTCTTTTTGACTGTTGTTTACAGGAGAACTGTAGAGAGCATGCTTCTGCATATAGCCCAAAATCAGTCCATGAGGACTCTTCGACACAGACTGTGCTTCAGATTTTTGCTGTTTAGAAGTTCCTCCACTGAAGTGAACAAACCCTCTATCAAACAAAGATTTGATGCATGTTCTTCTTCTAAAAGTGTCAGTAGCTTAGCTTTCAATATAATTTTTTTGTAGCTCCATCTGGGATATCATGTCGTCTGTGACACCAGGAAATGTATCATGTTGATATAATTTAAAGATGAAAATGCATCAAGTAGTTTTCCATATGGTGTCTACCCCAGTAAAATTAACATGAATAATATACTATATATATATATATATATATATGTACATAATCTACAGGGATCCATTTGCTTGTAATATGTGAAACAAAAAGTGAATAAAAAAAGTAATCAGGGAGACCTCTTTGCCTTGATGCCTGTTTGTCCATATTTCACTCAGAATGCTTTGTTAACGTAAAACAAACTTGAATGTTTGCAAATATTTTACTTTGCAGGCTTCTGCAGTCAGATGATATCAAATCATTAGTGAACTCAAAGACTGTGTTTCAAAGCTCTGTAAGAGTTTTGACCACTAAAGAACTTAATGTCTGGCAGATGCTCAAGACTAATGATATGCTCCCCACTACAATTAAATTCTAACATCCTCACAACTAGAAATGTGCACAAAATTATATTCTAATGGGTGCCAGCCACAGAAATAGCTCAAACAACAGATGCAAAGCATTTTGTATGTTTCAGCTTTTGATTTTAAAGCATCTTATAAATTGTTTTATACCAGAGTACAACTTACATTTCCTGACTCAGGAACATGTAGGTACTAATGACTTTGTACAATCAAAATGGTGATCTTAAAACTCTATTAACTTCTCGTTGCACAGACCTCCAGAACAGTGAAGAAAATGCGAACTAAATTATTCCAGAAAAAAAACCCACAAGATCAAGTGTATGTTTCCAGTATAAGAAAGCAGAAGGAAGAACTTCTACTAAACTCTTTAACTGAATTCTGTTATGAAATCTTATCTACAGTCACAACCCAGGGAATACAAGTAGATCATCCAGCATTTCATCCTGGAATATGCCCACTGCTGCCAAGAAGCATTGGGATTAAGTCAAAGGTGATAAAGAAAGGTAACAGAAGATTGTACAGAACAGATAATTGCACAGAAGTAATTTTTTTGTATATTTTCCATGTATTAATCACATATTACAGCTGACGAATAGAAAATAATAAAAATTTGCAGAATCCATTTAGGCCCAGGTGCACTCTAATGGCATTCCTCAGTAACGGCTGCTTTACATACAAATCCGGTCTCATTTATGCTTACTCCAAATGAAACAGCCTTCATTTTTAACAAATATGCCAGGTTTTCTGCATCTTTGACAGTTTCAGCAAAGTGACTGAGTTAAGTTTGACAACAATTTGAACTGTTGATGCTAAGTTCATCATGGATACATTTTCCATGCACCAGTTAAAATGCAGACTTAGCTTTTCTGTGCCCATCTTAGCCAACCACATTTTAGACCGGACCTGTGGTCTCAGACAGAAAAAAATTTGTAATAATTACTGGACTTGAAAGCTGAGTCATACTTCAAAGAAAAAGGAACGTCATACTTTGAAAAAGAAACGATTTCAGACTATGCGATTTTGAATCAACCTATAACCTCCATGTCACTGTAATTTCCCAATGTAAATGAATGACTGAGCTGTTTTCACCTGCATTTGGAGCAAAAATTGCTAGAACACCTTAAAAAACGTGTAGCAATGGATGTCAAAGTTTTTGTGTGCATTTTTAGATTTATTTGGTAATAGATTGCATATAGAAACTTAATATTAAACTAAAATTATCTTCTTAGATCTGATTAATAATTAAAAATTATACAATTTTTGTCTGAGTTAACACTTCTCTCACATGCAGTTATATAGACAAGACATTTACAGTAAACCACTTTAGGTACGTGAAGTTGTTTTTGTAGAGAAAGAAATAAATATTGGAACCTATTTTTAGGTTTTTCTTGAACTGTTTTTACACTAAAAATATGGCAAGATGAAAACAATTTTCTAGAAAACTGTTTTACTGGAAAACTATAATACCTACAGTAGTAATTTGCTGACAAAGTTATGCATATTGATATCAGAATACAAACAGGTAAACTATAGAAGACAATGCATGCAGCAATCTGATATTTTAAGACAAATGAGAAGTATTTCCTTCCATCCAAAGAAAATTATTTAATAAAAGGATATATAAAATGAAAGGTGAATTGCTCTAATATTTATTCCTACCAAACACAAAGGCAGCAAAGCTTGTTGTTTGATGTGTCTTGTGTGTCTGCAGCAGCAGATTCATGGGCTTGTGGGAGCTGGAAGCATGTGAGATGATCCCTATTCATTAGCATACTCTAGTCACCTGTAAACTACACTGGTAAACTGTGAAAAGATAAGTTAATTCCTTGCTTCTACTCTGCGGAAACCGTAAGAGAAGTGGAGAAGCAAAGAAAAACAAAACAAAACAAAAACAAAAAACAAAAACCCCAACACAGCATATCTATTACCCTTGCAGGTCTCCTCACTCTCACAGCAAATAAGAACAAAGCTGTGCAATCCCATTAAAAATGTGTCTGTTTTGAGTAGACCGGGTAGACACTGAACAACTTGCATGCGAAACCTTTTCTGGTAGTCCTAATGAGCAGAGTGACAATGCAACTTTTGTTCCAGATTGCATAAGGCCAGCCAAGATATAAGACTACAGCATGTACCACATAGAATCTGAGCATCCCATACCAACTAAACAACATATTGTGGGGGTTTGTAATATCTGAGCATCCCATACCAACTAAACAACATATTGTGGGGGTTTGTAATATTTTCTGAGTAAAAACAATGAAAATAATGTTGATAAATAGCATGCAATTGATAAAAATTCATGCAAGTGTCACAGATCTTCTGATAAAGCATGCCTAAAGAAATAAATGAATGTTTGCAGGAAGAGTTTAATGGATGCATGTTTTAAATAGTGATCAATAAAGCAGAATATCATAAATTTGCGTTAGTCCATTTATTTGAATTACAGCATTGACAGTATTGAATCATTAAAGAAATTTCAGTATACTGAAAAAAAAAATTCAGTATACTGAATGTCATATTTCAGTAATATGCATTATTGGGGGAAATGTTTTGACACTGCCATTCAGAGCAAAGCTTGACCTCTTGAGACATAAGTACCCTTGGCTATTTTAAGACAACAATAATATAAAATGAAACTATTTAAAATCTAATAAAGTATTCCGTTATTTAGAATATCTAGGTCAAGTAAGTCGAGAACATATGGTAATAAGGTTGGTTTTGTGATTAAACAGTTCCACAAGGATTTGAAGAGAGATTGCCTACATAGCCTGTAAAGACTGAGCCTTTGTTAAAATATACATGCTCACAGATGCATATCACCTTTTGCTTCAAGCATGTATAAATTATTTTTCTCTCCAGTGAAACACTTTCTCCCTCCCACTTGTTGAGATTTTATATTTATGCCATCACGTAATCTCGTTCTCACTTTCACTCTCTTCATCTGACAAAAAGTTCACAGGTGTGGTGAGAATTGTTGGTCTTCTGCTTGTGTCCATGGCGAGATACAGTTTAGGCAATATGAAACTCAAAAATAAAGTTTCCAATTTACAGATCTAATTTTGAATGGAATCTAGAGATCTAACCTATACTGATTAGATCTTCTACCAAAATGACAAAAAATGAGAAACTGACACTAAAATTAAAGACTTCATCTTTAAAACAGTATCAAAAATTATTATGGTGCCTAAATTTTGCCAAAGTTCTATCTTAAATATTGCAGTGGATTGACTCCAGATGGTAGCCAATCATTCTTCCTTTCATTCATGTCTCCTTCCCCCAGGGGATGGGATGCAAAATAGAAAGAAAACAAAAAAACCCATCAGTCAAAATAATCACAATTTGATAAGGAGGAGGAAAGACATACATGCAAGCACAGCCAAACAGAGAAATTAATTCACTACTTTCCATTGACAGGCAGGTGTTCACCCACCTCTAGGAGAGCAGCACCTCACCACACAAAATAGGAAGACAAACACCATAACCACCAATAGCCTGCTTTCTTCACCTTTATTGCTGGGGCATGATGGTATGGAATACCCCTTTGTTCAGGTTGTGTCACCTGTCCTGACTGTGCCCTGTCTCAGCCACATCTCACATCCAGCCTGTTCCTGTTTGTGCTGAACAGAGAAAAGAAAGCCTTGACATTAAGCTCTCCAGCAGTAGCCAAATGCTGCCATACTATGAACACTGGTTCAGCCACAAATGCAAAGCACAGCACCATACAAGCTACCATGAAGAAAGCAAACTTTGCATCTTCATCCCAAACAGACCCAGTACAAGCATAAAAGACAAAAAAACTGAGAAACAAAAAATCTTCTGCAGATAAAAACTGCTTAGCATTGGAAACCCCTACAGACCATATCCAGCTCAATCCAACCCTTCTCTGTGTTCTATTCTGTCAGTTTTGCCAGTTCAGGTCCTAAAAAGAGGATGCTGTCAGACCCTCCTCTTTGAAGTCCTTCCTCTAGGAAATATTCACAAAGCATCCTGGTCAAAAGAACACAGATTGGGACAGAATTTGCAGTCACTGAATTCAGTCTCCTCATATCAAGGACAGGCACTAGTTTCTATCAAAAAGCATCAATATCATGTCACATTACTCCCCTTGGAAATCTATTCCAAAAGATCTGCTTTATAGTGACAAAACTAAGGATTAAGTCTGTTATACTTGTAGCACAGTACATAGGCCAGTGTATACACACAGAAGTTCTTAACAGTCCATGAAAGCATCACAAAATTTTGAACAAAGGGTCAGCAAACTATTTTAAAGGAGGCCGAAAACATGATAATATTTCTGCCCGAGGCAGGCTCTGAGAGTACAGGACTATCTCACTCAGGGAAAATGCATCCTAAAACTTCATGTTCTCTCTATTCTTTCTCTCACCCAGTGAAATTTGTATTCCTTTCTTTAGGGAGGTGCATTTTCACATGGCTGAAATAAGGAACTTGAGAGGGATTTTAAGTGTCCCTTTGTGTCAAGGTAACATTTAATGTAATGTAAGCAATGTTTATTTGTGAGCTGTGGGTGGGATAAAGTACCTGCTAAGATACTGCTCAGATGGGTCCAACTTTACGTTTATTTGTTTCCGTGTTCCCAAGGGCTTACTCTCTTTTCTTGGAGGTAAACCAACAGGCAAAGCCTGAAAAAGGCAGGGGCAGAAGAATATTTTTTGTGGACTTGGACTTAGTGATACTACCAACAACACTAACGATAGTGACAAACATTAACTTAAAGTCAAGTGTTGAAGGTCAAATGTTTGAGGAGTAGTTTTGTTCTTGAGACAACCATCTCATCTGACTGTTTTGAAAACAGATATTTATTGTATTGATTCAGATAGAAGTTGCTATGGAACACACAAGGTATGCGAAGGAAAAGTGGGACACTAAAAGCTGCACTTAACTGATGATGAAAAAGGAATTTGGAAAACAGCTGAAAATGCCCCGAAGGACAAACTTAGATCCATTTATCAACTTTGGAAAAAGTCCAGGAAGGAAACAGATAGAGAGGATAAAACCAGAGAAAGATTTTTGAAAAACAAACTCCAAGATGTGAAAAAAACAAAAATAGGGGGAAAAAAGTAGTCCAGGAAATACATGTGTACATTTCTTCTGTGATGTACCTGAGCACCTTCCTCTGGAATCCAGAACAAGTACACAAATCACAATGTCATTCCTTAAAAATTTTCAGAAGTGCTAGAACTGCAAGTGAAGTAACTGAGAACTGTGTGCTAAATACCTGGAGAGCTGGGTAATACTGAAGATGACAATACTAAGGGAAGGAAAAACAAACCAACCAACAAACAAACAAAACCAACAACCCTTTCACTCATTTCAAATGCTCTAAAATGAGACAATTATATTTTTCTTAATGTCTCTGTGCCTCTGGTCCTCATTCATGAACGGAAGAATCTTTCAGAAGAAATATGAGCCAAAGTGCACAAACATGCCCATGAAGTCTTCTATTAATTTAGTAATTAGCACAGTAGAAAATAGAGAGATAAAAACTGTGTCTACATAGCAAAATCTGGAGATCATGTAGTCTTGCATCACACTTGTGGATAAAAAGTTGAATAGCTGACCATTGAGTGACATCACACACTATTTGCACAGAAAAACTATGGATCCAACAGCAGTATTTACCATAACAAGAAACTGCTCCATCGTGTAAATGTATTAGCATGATACTATTTCGATGCTTTTCCTAGTTTTTCAGCATTTGACTTTGAAACTTAAACAATGTTCTTTTAATATGATTTTTTTCATGGAGAAATATATTACTGTCAGGTCATTTTATTAAAGTAGTTATGCCAAAGAAATACATCTCAGCCTCCCTATATACTTTATCTACATAGACTTTGCTTAATCTCCCTGAGAGCTCAGTTCCAAATATGTATTACAAACCTGCTTTCATGAATGGATGTGTTAATAATAATACAGCCATTTGTATTCAAACTCCAGCTATCTCACCTTTGGGGACCCTTTGTCTCAGAAACTTGATTCATTATTAGTATAGCTAAAAAGGTTCCAGTTTCTCAATATCAGTCTCCTATTTAGTTCTAATTTGTAATATCACAACCTTTGCTTAACCTCAGCTGCTGAGAAGTCTTCTTGATTCTATTCTAGACAGCAAAGTTGCATTAATTCCTCAAAATATGATGTTGAAAAGTCTTTTTCATGCGAAGAATTTTATATGTTCTTAGTACCAGCACCTCAGTATGTCTCCAGGATTAAAAAAAAACAACCGAAAAAACCTAGTCCTTCATCTCTTCGTTGCACGTAAACCAATATTTCATAACCATAACTCTATCATGAACATTTCAATCTTATTCCTTCAGCATATGCACCATTGATATCTGAGAAACAAAAGAGAATATCTGATGCTCAGGATATGCCCTATATTTTCAATAAAATATAATGCTGCTTTCCCATCCGTATTTATCTTATTGTACTATTATAGAATATTGACTTATTTTGTTAGAGTAATTTATGATGACATGCAAGACTGTGGAAACAACCTATCATTTCTAAGAATCATTCAGGTGGTAGTTCTGGTTCTGAATTATTTACAGGTCCAAGCAGTCATAACTTTTCATTTGTGATTAGATGTAAGAAAGTTTTTATTTAGAAAAACAAAGTAGTCTAGATGTTGTAATAGAGCAAATTTTACTTTTTTTAAACATTGGACAATAGAAAGAATCAGAAAATTTTAGATTATATGCATTTTCCCACACATTGAGCACCACTACTGCTCAGTATTGGAGAGTTAATTAAATTTGTGAGCTTAAATTTCATGTGAATTCCTAGTCTCACTGTTAATAAATAGTCTCACTATTAATAAATACCTCACCAGACCTACTCTTTTTAGATAGTATAGACTCATATTAACCTGCAAAAACGTAAAAATTCTTGGTTCACATATTAAAGTTCAGTACTTAATGATCATGCCAAGTGAAAAAAAGCCTATTAACAGAATACTCTACAGCACTTTCTCCGGCAAAAATCTGGAAGTACTTCTTGGTTGCTTTTATGTTTCGAAATAAATTACAGAGTAACTATGTCTTCCTTTCTTACATTTGCTTTAGCTGCTTTCAAACACACTTTCTTAGAGCTAAAGTGAAAAATTTTAATGCATTTAGTTGAGATATAAATGGTAAGCATTAAAATTCAGTCAACTTCCATTTCTCCTCTTACAAAAGAACTTCAGAAGAAGAGGGAATTTTGTTCTTTGGTAGTGAAACTACAGGTTCACAGGCCAAACTGACACATAAGGCAACTCTTCTATACAAAAATGAACACTGACCAGCTTCAGGGTTCATACAAGATCATTCAGAAAAACTGCCAGAGAGACTCCTCTAGTTAGAGAACAAATTTAGTGTCATAAGGTGGAGTTATCAAACACATCTGCCCATTTCTGCATGTGGTACTAAATGTCCTTTTTTAACAAGAAATGTATTTTTAATAGTATGGGGCTCTAGACAGAAATACATTTTGGTCTCTGATGGAAGTCAATGCCTTCAACAGAACAAGAGCTTAGAGGCAGGAATTAGTATTTTCTTGGAAGATCTTTAAGAAGTATTAGCTTCATTTCAGGGCTGGCACATTCAAAACCAATGGAGTATCTCAGACACGTTTAAACAAATATGACTTCTGAGTTTTGTAACAGTCATCTTGATCAAGGTTACTCTTAGAAAGTTTCCTTTCTTACTTTCCATGTTACATTAACAAATCCATGAGAGCCATTTTCAATGCTTAAAGTACGCATCAGTTCTATTCCAATTGGTCACATTATGTGATGAAAGAATCTAAATGCGAAAAGGAATTGTTTTTTAGACTACCATTGAACTCTCAACATATTTTTCCTTAAATAAACTGTTACGATTGTTAGAAAAATACGTAGAAAAAAACATATCTAATTGCTTCAAATAATCACATATTAATTTATCCTATAAAATCCCCCTTAAGTGAAATTAAAAGAACACGACTACATTCTGAGCAATTTTTCTTAAATAAGTGGTTTTCCTTCTCCAGAAATTCCTTTTTTTTCCTCCAGGTTTTCAACTTCTTTCTCTTGTGTGGGCACTTTCAATTTATCTGTGTTACCTGCCGTCAAAGATTACCTATCACCTGCATCCCAGTCATCAATAGATACTAATTGTTTCTATTTACCTGCCTCCAAGGCCTTACATATATAACTGGACTTCTCAGTGCTAGAAAGAAATAAGAAGCTGAAAATTAAATATCTACATAAATGCCTATTATACAATCCATTCTTATTTGAATAGCAAATATAATCTGTACTCTGCTGAATAAGTATTCACCAGCTTAGGGATCAATAAATTGCGAACCCTATCTTAATACTGCTAAATTAACAGAGTACCTCCATGCTTTTCTCTAGATAACAAAAGGTGGAAAAGCAATGCTTTGGAAGAAAAATCAAAGTGGATGGACTTTTTCCTGTGATTTGAAGCAGCTTGAGGTAGTTGACTTATAAACTGGAAGACTTCTATCGGTTCTTGGAGGTTTCACTTCTCCTTTCTTACCTCCATCAACAAAATTCTTTGTTTGACTGCTTTTTTTCCAAAAGATGCAGAAAAATATTTTTCAAGTGTCTTAAAAACAGTCTAGAAGTAACAATTTGCATCATTATTTTCTGTGAAATATTACTGTTACTATGCAGAGTCTTCAATGTGTAGGAGAAACATAGTGGAAGTCACAATTAGAGTGATTTCATTCAGCATCTCCAGCCCATTAAGTTGTTCAATTTTGCATTAAAATCATTAGTATCTGAAATATAGCAAGAAAGATGGTAACAGTTGTAAATATAAAATAGGCATATGTTTTTCTTTACCAAAAATAAATATCCACATGCACATACTGAAGATGCAAATTTTATGTGTAAAGTTACTGCTTTACCTTATATGTTCCCTCTTATAATATATTCACCCAAGTTTCCAACTTTCTTTATGGAAAATTAGTGCAGCTGATTATGTTTAATACTTGCATCTTTTCACTAGAGTGCTATCACTGTTTGAGGTTTGGCCTTGGTCTAGTAACATACCTTCCAAAGTTACTCAAAATTAATCATGCTAGATCAGCTAAGTGTTGTTTTTACTCCAGTTTGAATCTGCTTACACCTAAGAACTGTTACTTGTGACTGAGAGAGCACCTAAACATAGAATCATAAAGTGATAGAATGGCCTGAGTTGGAAGGGACCTTAAAGACCACCTGGTTCCAAGCCCCCCAGCTGGGGGTGGCTGGGGGGGGGTCTGCTTCACACCTTGGACCAGTGAAGTGTCAGAGGAATTCCTCACATCAAGTGAGGCTGTTTGGTTTACAGAGATGGAAAGCAGTTAAATCTCATTTTTGTTTGTTTATTACTTCTTATAAAAATGTAGAAGTATACAGTAGTTGAAATCAAAAGTAAAGAGTTGAACCTTCTTCTTTTCTCCAAAGAAAAATAATGTTAAGGAAACTGCTTAAAGAGGTACAAATGCAGGATCTGTACAAATATTTTTAAAAGAGAATGAATACCAGCGGGATTGCCCACACAGTCAGGAGAGTGTGTGCACACAGTCCAACTAGGAAATCAGGGCCAAACTTTGTACCTAGGGATGAAATCACTGTGTTTGAAAAAGGTCAGCATATCATAGAAAGAACTTTATGAGGTCGCTTTTTCCACCTCTTTGCTCTCAGGCACTATACCTAGATGATCCTGGCAGACTCTCATCTATCATACCATCACATTTCATTGAACAAAGAAGAATATGCATTATTCATTACACAGTAATATAAGAAGGTACCATACTCCAGCCAGTGGATTCTCACCAAATTCTGTTTCTCTATATTCAGCACTTCTTCAAGGTAACCCATTAGCTGTCTGCCTGTTTTGAAACACCGGAGGTTTTTGTACTGATAGACTACTCTCATGACCTAATTTTTAATTCAGAAGCTCACTTTCTCCATTTATGCATGTTAAGTACAAGTAATAAAGTTTGGTTTTAATGGAACTCATTATTAATGAACCTCAAATAACCTTTAGTATGTCAATGGGACCCTTCACTCTCTGCCTCAGTAGTATTCCTTCTCTGACAAGTTACCATGTAACTGTAAGCTCTTTTTCTGCACACCTATGACTTTTCCTTCCAAACATAAACATTGATAGAGTTTGTCCAAAATTTTCAGCAAGCTATGAAAACTATCTCAAAAACAAGCACACAAGAAAACCACATGGGAAAAAAGAGTAAAATATTCTAAGAGCGGGATAGCTCTAAAAATAAAATTAATATATCAGAGCTAGATCCACACAGGAAAAGCAGAGAATTTTATGTTTCTTTGCATGGAGTATAGATTATCATCTTAGTTGTCACCTCTAAGGAAATATTCAACCACAGGAGAAGAGAATACTCAAACGAGATAGGTTTTCATTTGCTGGGGTGTTTTTGCCAAAGCGGTTTTGTTGTGCATAAAAGGCAAAGGTAAGGTAAGATTAATTAGTAGTCTGGTCTGGGACTGTTTGTTCTGTAAAATGGACTGCTCAGGAGTTAGTGGCTCTGCAGACTGTTGACATGTTTATACAAAGTAGATCAATGTCAGCAGGGTACTTCTTGTCCTCCAAGAGTCTATTGGTTAAGGTAATGTCGCTGAAGTGGAAGTATAAGTTCAAAAATCCATCAAACAAGGAAAACAGTCAAGTACAGTTTTCTGATATCTGTGGCTGAGTGCTGAACTAATTCATGTAGGACCACATCACCATTTGTTTTGCCTACCTTTGACTAAAATTTTGTTAATCCATAATCAGACTAAATAGAATTTATTGTGTTGGATGAAAAATAAGTTTTTTTAAATTACAAAAAGTTGAGGAAAAGGAAGTAAAGTGAAGAAAGAAAGAAGAAAGAGAAACAAGGGAAGAAGAGAAAGAAGATTAGTCTGTGTATGTATGTATTCCCTGAAAAAATAAACAAAACAAAACCTGAAGTATTGGACAACACGCAACAAGGGAAAAAAACGGAGGGGGGAGGAGGCGGAATTCCCCCAAAACAAACAGAACTTGTGAGAATTGGACACAGGAACTTCACTTTTTTTTTTTTCAGACAAGCAACAAGGGCGTATACCTCGAAAATACATTCCGGGATACAAACAGAACAACATGCACTTAAAAACTAGATTGGGAAATAGACAATTGGCTAAACTGCCCATGGGAGTCTCAGTTTCATCACCTCAATATAAATATTTCTCAAAAAATGCTGCTGCAAAGTTACCTGATAGAACAGATCTTCAGAAAGTAGTGTGCGAGCATGTCACTAAGGGTCCCTGTATGCTTTTCAGTATCAAAATTTTCAGTATCGCAATTGCTCTTGCTGGGAATACCTAGCCTTCCTGCATTTCATTGCCACTAAAGAAACAATTGTATTCCTTATTTCTCACTGACAGAAAAATCAGTTTGTAGAAAATTAAAAAGAAAAAAAATCCCACTGAGATCCCTTGTGTAAAAACACCTGTGAGATGAGTAACGTTACAAGTCAGAGAGATTTGGTAACAAAATGTCACCAAGCAAATCAGCAATAGATGAGATTGTTTTCCTAATTTGAATCTGTCTGATACCAATTTATGAAGTAGACACACGGTGGCGGATGGGGATAGAACATTCTGAATTTTTTAGTAAACTGTTGACCAACTTTGTGAAAGCTGGTGTTTTGTAAGCTTTAAAGTGAGGAATTGGACATAGAGAATAAAGGTGTTTCTTATGTGAAATCATTTTAAATTGTTTTGTTGTAAGTATTTTTCAACATCTAAAGAACATATAATGTCTTATGACTTAAATACTTAACACCTTAACATAGTACTTGTTACAGCACTTTACAGGTCATACACGCACTACCTAGTTATATCATTCTGAAGTGAAACCAATTATGCTGAGAAAACCATATTTCCTCTATTTAGGAAGTCTAACAAAAATTGAGAGGTCTTACAGAGCACGAGGTGTGAGTGGAAAGAACAGACGAAAAAACAGAAATCAGTATTTCTATAGGAAACATATTTTTCACATGCTTTCAGATCCCTACTTATCTCATTTTATTGAATGAAGAACAATCCCAAAGTAACATTTTCCTACTGTTTACTCATCCATCCCCAAGAAGCAGGTAAATTTTGTGTATTCTGATTCTCCTCTGTCCACAGCCCATCTGAGGGCATAGCTTCCCCTCAGTGACTTTATACAAGACAAGAATCGACCACACCTTTCAGCTGGTGGATGGGCTGGAAGGCTAAAACCTCATAATGCCATTGCTGCTCTTCCCATCTCAGACAAGGTTTCCCAGAAACACCAATTCCCTGGAAGAGGATTTGAAATAGATAGCACTGAAATGCAGACCAGACTTTGCTAAGTTTACTTGGCCTAGGCCTCAATAGAGTCAAAAGCCAGTTTGCATCTGTTGCGTCTGACTTCAATATAACTAACACTGTATGTAACCATTTTTTTAATTAAATAAAAAAGCAGATGTCTTTGCATGACCCTCAGTGTTTCTTCAGTTTTCTTCCCTCATAGTTTGCTACTACTTTTTGTGCTAACCTTTCAATTTAAAGTCACATCACACAGGACTATTCTGTATTGGAGGGTGGTACTAAAATTTTTATTTGTATTCAGGAAGCATTTCTTCCAGCAATTTTTTCTTTCTGAGAAGAAAAATGAAAAGGGCACCAAAATAAAGTGATTAAATCTTTTTTACAATCTGTATCTGGCATAGAATGTTTTGGAACACTGTCACGTTTTGTTATTGTTGCCATCATGGAAAACCTTTCTATCATTTCCCACAATTAATGACAAGATGTTTTAATCACATATGATCCCAATCATGTTACTCTTCCAATCCTCTTTATCTTGCTATGTCATTCTGATGTCTCCTTTTTCCTGGGGGTATGAAATGTGTGCTATTATTAGCTCATTAGGTCCTCTAGCCTCTGGCTCAGTGAAGAATGATTCACTATATTTCTTAGCCATTGACAGTTTCAATTCCTTAACCTCTAAATTTCCCTCGATCTATGTGTTGCTCCATCTTATTTGAGCCTTCCAGAATATCCCTTGGAACTACATTCTGAAGTCAGACCTATCATCCTGTACATAGCAAAACTAATAAAGGACAGCTTTCCTCTGCCAGTCAAGATTTCAATTACGCCAATTTGTTCTTGGTTCATTATAAATTCAACTAACTGACTGAATTCATTATTTAATATTTCCTCATACAATTAATAAGTTCTTTTCCAATAGTTCTGCTTCTATTTTTCAGTTTAGATTTTTGCATTTGGATACACCACTCCTTTTTGAGAACTCATTAACAGTTTTAAAAAGAGACGTAAGAAAATACTGATTCCCCCACCTAGGTAAATGTCTTCTAATTTGCTGCTAACTGCTTAAGAACTCAAATGTTAAAACTTCCTTATGAATTTAAAACAGTTTTTCAGATTATGCCAAAAATTTATGCACTACAAAATTAGAAGCCTGAGCTAATTCCTCCTAATTCAATTGGAAGATTATATTTAACTCTAGTGTTATGAAGACCAAGATTGCTGGCTATGTTTTTCCTTATACACTTGATAATATTGTTCACACCATACCTCTCCTGTTGCCATAGAAATGGGCCCTTATATGAAAGACCTTTTGGCTGATTTTGGCTCCAGTAACTGAACTGCTAGAGCATATTCTAGCTCAGCCAGACAAACTCCGAAAACTCTGCTTACTCGTTCTCAAAATTATATGCTTAAAAAATGGATATTTTTATTTAAAAAATTATATTTTGTTAGAACTTTCAGAACTTTTCTTTCTTTATACTCTGTTCACCTGTAGGAGCCTGTATGTGAAATGCTGGTTACTGGGTTCAAGCTGGCCATTTGGCCAAAACGGCTCTCTGTGCAAAGCACTGAACACTTGGCAAATACCCTACAGTGTAAGGGCAACTTTTGACCACTCTATTCTGGCAACTGGGTTCCCAAGGCCTCGCATCTGTCAGCTGCTAAATAAAACTGCTGAGATTCTAGGCAATCTGGAGTTAGCAGCAGCCTTGATTCTCAGCATATATTAATTTCAAGCCAGAACCTAGCATTTAAGCTTATCTGCTCAGAAGTTAAAAATGTCAGCCTACTTATTTGTGCCTGTATATTCATATATACCATAACACTCCTTAAAGCCAACATTTCTATTACATTCATCCTATTTTAGATAGAATCACTCCAATCACATGTGTTCTTTTCTCCCCCTTTCCCAAATCCTGTGTGTAGCACTGTCTCTATCAATACACTGGAGACCTATCACAAAAGCAGTGTGCCAGTTTCTCTAAACAGCGCTGAAGGCAGGCTAGCAAGAGGGAATTTTTTTAATACACCTCTAAGAAGATTTTACCTAGAAAAAGACTAAGTTAAATCTAGGTTGCTAACAATTAAAGCAATTAAAGTAGCACTAAAGTTGTTGTGTATCTCAACAATGAATTTCTACAGAGAGTATGAAAAGGTTTTTATATGAGTTAAATGGGATGCTTTTTAAAATCTGTCTTTTAGTCCCGAACAGAGAGTGGTTTTTTGGGGGTTTTTTTTGGTGGAAAAAGGGCAAAATGAGCTTCTCCTGTGGAGAATTTTTAATGCTTCCTAAGACTTCCAGAAACTTTAATTGAAAATGTAAATGGAAGAACCTGTTGTTTAATTTAAAAGTTCGGTTTATGAGTGGAAATTACTTGTCCCTATTTATGTCCATACATTTTCAATCTACAAGAAAATCAATCTACCTGATATCCTTCCAAACAAAAGACACAAAAACATATCTAGTAATTTTTGCCATCAAGTCTTAACTTCTCGTTATGTTTGAGCATATTTTCATTAACTGGTAGGGACTATATTTTCAGTTGTTGAACACCCCTGCTGCTTTTTTTGGCAAGGTGAAATAGTTTTCCATTATCAGATATGTATTCTCTAGCTGCCTGTAGGCTACTCATTTCTCAATTAAGCCAAATAGATTGATATTCCATAGCTTATGACTGACACTTCTTCTGGAATCTGGCATCAGGAATGGACATGGAATTTTATTCATATTCTTTGAAGTGTCATATTCAGATGTACCATTATTTCTTACTAAATACTCTACTAAATACTATATTCTATCCTATACACTTTCACTTCTCTGAATTTTATTATAGGACTTCAGTAACTCAACCTGTCTTTAATTCTGCCTCTGTTTCATGGTCACATCAGGTTAGTGTCTCACACTTTGCAGCACAACCCAGACCTTTTTTGAAAGCACATATCTCTTTTGTACTACGATTTTTGTATTAGAAAACTTGTGCTGTCATGCAACTCTGTCCTTGTTTACTTTTTGGAATATTAACACATTTCTCCACTTCCCTAGAATTTTTTCAGTGTTGCCTATAAACCCATTGCCACAACTCTGAACATTTAGTGTTCCTCCTCTGAATCTTGTATCGATTTTCTGTTCAAATTGCATGGTTTTGCTATTGCAGAATGTTCAATAAATCCTTAGAATGTTTAAATTTGGGAAAAGTCCTATTCCCAGAGAGAGATCATGTAGAAACATGACACCCTGCAAGAACAAACCAGTAACTTTAAGGTGACTCTACATTCAGACAAACAATTTTATGCAGTTTCTGGTCCTATGCTGGTAACAGGATGACAGAGGCAGGGAGCAAAGAGGGGTCATACAATTTTGGTGGACTTTGTTGTCATTAGATGGCCCAGAAGGTTTTTCCCACCACTATGCTATTCCCAGGCAAAATTCTGTTCCTTTCTAACCTCTTTGGATCCATTTAACCACTTCCCTAGAATTTCCATATTAGCCATTAAATAGGTCTGTGAACAAATCAAATTAGGGAAAACAAAACGTCTAGATTCACCACTGTCTAAAACACCTCTCAGTGGCACCGAGAAGCATAAAAAGAGATACAACTCTCTTTTCTCTCTTTTTGATCCTTCAGAATCTATGAACTACCTTGGACTAGCAGGCCAAAAGTTGATTGGCCTCCTATGGCCTACTGCTTAAGGCAGCAGAATACATTTTTTAAATGTTCATTTAAAAAAGAAACCTGTAAAGTTCTAGATAAGGTTCCTTTAAGTGTATACAAGAAGCAAGGAAATAGATTTTTTTCTGTTACGCGTAATTTCTGATTTATTTTGTAGTTCAATGTAATCCGTCACCTTGAAGTTTATCCTAACTTCGTAAATCCAACACTTCATTACAAACCTTCCACAGAAGCTACTTCCCCTCAAATACTTTGCCAATCTACCTAGTCTTAAGACATAGAAAAATCACATTTGGTGCAATACTTTACTCGTGTCAGTTTACCTATGACCTTTGAAGAGAGCCACAAGGTGACCAATATACACATTAATCTCACAGATTGTATCACTTCATAGATCTCCAATAGAAAATTCATTATTAAGTTTATCTTGAAACCTCTGTGCAAACGATTGTTTTTCACTTTTTAGC
Source organism: Oreocharis arfaki (assembly GCA_013398015.1). Classification (NCBI taxonomy): domain Eukaryota; kingdom Metazoa; phylum Chordata; class Aves; order Passeriformes; family Paramythiidae; genus Oreocharis; species Oreocharis arfaki. The sequence continues at coordinate 67,145 of VZRR01002568.1, forward strand.
TTGCATATTATTGTATCCTGGTTTTAGTACTAGATTGTGAGAAGAGTCACAATAGATAATTCATAAGCTTTTCTACCAGATTTCTGTTTTTCCCTTTGTTGTTAAAGGAATCCCGATGTACTGAATCACACTTTTTTCCTAAGACATCAAATTGCTGGTCTCAACAGATGAAGTAGCACACATGACTATGTGGAGCTGTGGTTATGGACAGTATATGACAAATAGATAAATATGCGGTTACCTATCTATCATATACTGTCAGTTTGCTACTAATTTCAACAAAATGATGAAAATTCAAAGGGCTCTGAAGTTATGATTTGCATCTGCTTAATAAATTAAAATTTCACTGGAAAATACTATCCCTCTTTAAACAGAGAGATCAGGTGTTTCTTAAATCAGATACACCTGCAGAGTTGAGGCACTCCTCATAATGCACAATTATTGCAGAAATATCAGGCATTGTACCATAAGCATCTATTTCAGAGAGAGAGTTAATTCCAAAGGCAGAATAATTTTGTTTTTAGCATGAATGTGTTCAAGTTGCAACAGAGAATGAGACATATGTCCCAGATGAGAAGGCTCATGCACAGCAGAGCCAAGTAAGTATCAGACAAGAGTTAACCTACATTTACATTTTGAAATCAGCCTTTGCTCATTGCATCCATCAGAAACTTTTAACTTAGAAACTTCTTTCTTCTGGGGAAGAAAGATAATGGTCAAAAAAATAAAAAATTCTCGGGAGCTGTCAAGTGAATGCTTCTGCTAAATTCAAATTTATATCTCTGTGGTGAAGGTCTCTTTTATGACTCAGACTTGCTCTCTTGTTACATCTTGTTACATCAATATCAAATGGATTTTATGCGTGCAAAAATAGATGGCCTACCTCTGAGGTATTTGCCAATGTAGTGTCACTGCACTGTGCTATATTAGTGATCAGCTTGGTAGCAGGAGAGGGAAAGTAAAAATGAGAAAAGTACAATTAGTATATTTTCTCATTTTGCTGTTTTGTGTGGTATGAAATTTTACTTCTCTCATTTCTGAGTTTGAAATGTGAAATGTGCACATCATACACATAGTCTTTCTGGTCTACTAAGAGTGAAGTGAAGCATTTTCCAAAAATTACAATCTTAGAATCTTTGCAGCGAAAACTTGTTACGGAAGAACAAGTAAAATTATTGTACAAAGAAATAAATCCAAATAAATCCACACAGATCTGTGAAACTAATAAACAGCATAACATGTATTTCAGCAAATACTCATCAAAATTGAAGCCTTTCTATGTGTTTGATACCCTTGAACTCTTAGTATTTTTTTTAAACCTGCTAGAGACCACTGGAGCTGTCTCAAACACTAATATCCATTACTGTGGCAGCTTAGTCAGAACAAATCACAATTAGCTTGTTATCTAAAGAAGAATCTAGAATTGAAGACGGCTTTAAAGAGAGCTCTGGGGAGAAAGCTTTTCTGGACCCACAGAATTCATTACAGTATGGTTTTAGATTTACCGCTCACATTATTAAAATGCAAGAGGCTATTAATATCACAAAACAAATTTTCTGAACACAGGTGAATCAAAAAAGCTTTTAGTCTATTTCCTGAGTTGTAAAGATATCCATGTACAGCTTCAGAAGGAAATATAAAGTGCAGTGTATACGTCATCTTAATTAGGTAACTAAGAACCTGTAACAACTACCATCAGAGGCTGTATAAATCAAAAATAACAGCTTCGATAGGAAAGTGATCAACATCTAAAGAGAATGTCTTTGTTTCCTAGGGTGGTACAATTAGGTTTAGATATTTCTAGCAGATCTTCAATGCAGGATACAGATATAAATATAAAAATCTCACCTGGAATACTTCCTGGAAAAATTTTCTAATCAATTGATTGTATCTTTTTCTTTTAATGCATTAGACTAGTTGGTGTTATTTCCCCCTTTTTATTCTCTCTGCATCCTGTTGATAGGTGAAGATTTCAGCAGTATTAGATTAATGGTGCATCTTTAGATACCATGGTGAACCTTTACTATTTTCTATTTGATTTAAGTAAGTAACTACTTAAGCAGTTAAGTTACTTTAATTAAAGCCTTCCAAGTGGTCTATCTTTACCCAATACAAGCTGCGCTTCAGTCAATGAGAGTAGCTGCTAAATTCGTTCCTAGCAGCCAAGAGCTTTGTTATACTGTCGGCTCTAGAGAAAAAAATTAAAGAAAATCTTTATATTCTAACTGCAGTAAATTTCTTTTGCAGTATATTTGTATATGTTTGTTCTCTAGTCCTTTCAAGACACTCCAGAAGAATCCAATGCTAAAGTGACTGTACACATGGATCATGCCTTCAGCAATTGCTTGTAAGGTTAGATGCTGTTTAACATGAAAAGAAAGCATGAAGGTCATTCTATACGGTTTAAGTTGGTTGCACAGAAGATCAAAATTCATCTTATCCTTTATCTTAAGAGTGTTGTAAAGCTTTATTAAATAAGGCTAATGAGGTACTCTGAGCACTGAGCTCATGAGCTGAGTTTAGGCAAAATTCCTTTGTCTTTTAACATTAAAGACAACAGGTCTAGTTATATTTAGCACATATAGGTAAAAGTAGACAGGTCTAACTTCTAGTCTGACCCTTATTTGTACAGGTTTCTGAGACAGAGCTAAATCAACCAGTTTAATATTCTTGAACAAAATACCACAGTAATTTTCTCAAAAATCTACAAAAGTCATATAAGTTCTGACATAAGATAAAGTTGACTTTTCATTTGGAGGGTTTTGATTATTGCTGTGAATTAATAAAACTATTATAACATAATATTTTCTAGCACTGACAAACATTAAACGAGAAATTTAGAATTTTGACCTTTGGAAGTCTGACTAAACAATTCCTCATGTGATGCAGGTAACATGGGAGTTCATTTGCTACATTGTATATAGTTAAGGATATATCACTATCACTTTTTTCACTGAAGAAGTGCAAATCGAAACTCTCAATCTTCACAAAATTGCAGAAGTGAATTACCTGAGAGCAGTGGGTGGCCTCTAGTTACCTTCTCTCCCATTACTACCAGCTGCTTTGGCTCATGCATCTGTATCAAGCAGAGTGATCACAGCAGTGCTCCTGCCTAAGAGACTCTCATTCAGATCAGAACTTCCTCTATGTTTTCGCTAAAGCCTGTGCTTAGAGACCTCAGAATATCTCATAACGACAGATTCTGACAGCAAATGCCTACAAATGGATCAAGTTATTGTCTGAAATCAGGCTGTAAAAGCAAGCCTGCTTAAAGCAAATGTAAAGCCACCCTGCCCAAAATTATGTTTTTCCATAGCTTTTCGTTTCTGGCATACTCACTGGCAAAGATGGAACACCTCCCCTACTACAGGAATAAATAAATGAAAATTGAGGGTGTTTTCTAGTCAGCAGCCAAATACTCCAGCTTAGCTGGGAGGTTACCATTCTCAGAGACAGGACAGGGCAACTTTCAAGGGATGCAAATGGTGTGATTATGCCCAGGTCAGAAGTGACAACAGACAAGATAAGACTCTTTCACATTGTGATCATCTAGTAGAAAATATGGCGGTCACAAATGAGACCTTCACCACAGAGCAATAAATACAAATTTAACAGAACCATTCACTTGACAAACACCAGAGAATTTAGGTTTTGTATGACAAACTCATTAAAATACAGGCTCCCTGTATGTCAAGGTAGTTTACTATTATGCAATCTTGTTTACTAGGTAGTTTACTATTATGATTGCTATTATTAATTCAGGTATTCTCTTTCTCTTTTGGTCTCAGCCATACTACTTAGAGAAAGCTGAAATGATAAAATACATGTTAGTAAAAATTACTCATTAGGTATAAAAACTATTGTGTATTTAGGAGACCAAACAAACACGGAAACAAAATTTCTTTTTAATCTGAATAATGTAGCTTTCATTATCTCATACTGCCTTTATTCTTTCCTTTTGTTGACTGATCTACTCATTTCCTGATTAAAAGCCCAAAAATAGACCTTCATATGTATTGACTTCTCTAGAACATGTATGCCAACATCTTTACAAAAAAAAGCAGTCAGACTGGCAGCTCCATGGAGCACTGATTCTTTTCTGGTCTGGCAAGTAAGACACTTTCAAAAAAAGCCTATGGTGTTTGAGTAAAAATAATGTCATTTAAATACAGCAGCAAAAAATGGAAGGAATGCATTTTGGTAGGAGTAGGAATTCAGTCTGCCTAAATGCCCTGCAGATTGCAAGCAGCACAAACAGAAAGCACAGAGACCTATTGAGACAGGATGCAGTGACGTGCCAGACAGTCTGTCTTGGCTTGAATGAGTGGACCTCATTTTGAAATTTGGAAATATTTTTTTATCAGAAGTTTTCATCACTCCACTTTGAAGTCTGAGCATATTTCAAAGAGAAACAAAAGCGTGGTAGAAAGTTCTCTGATTCTTTATCATGTATCAACAGAGTAATCACAAGCAACTCTTCTGATAAAGCATTTGTGGGATTTTTCTTACAGCTGATGTTTCTCATGGACAATTTTCAGTGTAATTTGGTACAAATGTGCATGTTTTGCTGAAACTCAGATTGATGCCCTCCCAATAACTGGTACCAAAAGGATTTTATATTCATTAAAGCAATAAAACCTTCAACATTTGTATGGGGAACAAAGGCACTTTTTCATTATTGTAAAAGTTCATAGCAGCTTACTTATTTAAGCAACATCCTCTCATTGGCCATAACAAATTTTCTGGGAGACCACAATTTCATCAGCTGAGAAGAGAAAGTCCAGCTTGCAAATCCATTCTGAAAAAGGAAAAAGAAACCTTAGTGAATACATCCAGTACCCACAGATCTGATGACTGATCACACATTTTCACACTGAGCCAAGCCTACAGCATAAACAGCTGTCTTGGCAGAACACACAGTCTGCTCTCTAGCACATACTGCTGGCATGCACATGCCAGTTACGTGTACATTAGCCTCTCATAAAGATTTCAGCTACTTCAAAGCAAAAAAGGCTCCACCAAACATCTTTAAGGATACTCAACTTCCTCTAAAAGTACAGCTGTAAAGTGGAGGGCTCAGATTTGGCTTTAATGTAATTTATTTCAAGAATCTCTGTTGTCATTAAATTCAAGAGATTGTTATTGGAAATTTTCGTCACATTCTCTCTCTGAGGTGTTGACCTCAATTTAATTCAGACAATGAAGAATGAATAGCAAGAAAACAACTGGTACTGCCTTTGCTTGGTGTGTTGTTCCTTTACTATCTAATTTGCAGAACGGGCACCAATGTGACAGAAATTGGACTGATGACATCCAAAACCTCACCACAGAGCTACAGTTGCATAATACCCCCCATCACAGCCATGGTCCCTTGAGAACAAACCATCCTAGTCTTGATGTAAAAGTCCTGACTTTGTGCTTCCATTCATCTATCATGGCTGCAACAATGGGGCTGTGAGAGTTACTGGACACAATTTCTGCCTGTACACCATGGTACATCTCCTTTGATGGGAAAGTTAAGCAAGTGTGCTCAGGAAAAAAATAAAAACTGCAAGAAAGGTGCCCTTCTCACCTAGAGGAGGGAAGAGTCAATGCAAAGGCAGAGGGAAATCAAAAAGAGCCTTAGAGTCCCTAGGAACAGCTGTAAATGGGACTGAGCCAACTACAAGAGCTAGGAAAAAATGTACAGATTGTGGGAATGAAAGTGCAGCTACTGCACAAAACTGCCATCAGTAAGTGATGGCTGCTCTGGCCAAGACTGGGAAATATTTTGATCCTGTAATGAGGCTCAAACTTTGGGAGCTGCACTGTATTTTGTGTTTACATAAACTGAAGGTTTTCCTGACACCCCAGAGATCATTTTAACTGTGTGCAGTAAGAGACAGATACCTATGAAACAGATCAATGTGTCATTTGGGACAACAAACAGCTTTGAGCATTTACAGATATTCTTGCTTAAAGATACTCAGACTTATTCTGATTTGCTAACGTGACATATAAAATGAATACATTATGAAAATCCCATAGGTATGCAGATTTAAGGAATTATCAACCTTGTCCCTTAGAATTCAAAGCTTTGGTCATTTCTGGTTTTGTTTCAGCATATTTACTGATAAACTTAAAAGGCTTTTTAGTCAACATCTGCACTCAGAAAAGATAGGCGAATCTGAACAGCTCTCTCATCCTGTATAAAGATCCATGAAGAACAACACTACCATGGCCTCTTTCTCACTGACATATTTCTTTAGGAAAAAGTTTCAGTCGTAGCAGCACCTAAACCCTTAGCGATTATTGTAAATAATCTTTTAAGTCCATTTGTATACAGCTGTTGTGATCACAGTGAAGTGCACAGTAACATTAGCAGCTCCCTAAAGTCAGCATACTTTGAAAATACTATCTGCTTGGTCATTTTCATGACCAAGTTTCAAGTTCTACTTATCTGCTCCATACTTCCTTTCCTTAGCTTACTTAAACACTGTTTTTTACTGTTGGCTGGGCACTCTGGATAATAAGACACCTTTTGGACACAGCCAAACAACAGGTTATCACTTCAGGTGTTTTTAATTGTTGATTCTAAAATTTAAAATTGAATTGACTTGCGAGATTCATGTCTAAAGCACGATTTTGATGGGATCCAAAACCCACTTAGAAATTAGCCTTTAAAAAACGCTTAGACCCTGCTTAACATCTTGAAGAGGAACGAAGTACAAATAAAGGGAAAAAGCAAGGAACAACTTCTCAGAAGGATTAAAATACAAAAATATTGCATGCTATTGTAATATGGAACTTTAGTGATTCAATGCAATAAGCAGAGTTGAAGGAGCTTCTTTTTATTATGAAGAATGTTTGTGTGAAGAGCAAAACACAAAAGAGAAAGCAACACCTAAAGAATACTTGATGGGCATTTTAATCTTCTATTAATATGCAAATTTTGCGCTCTAGGACTCCAGGAAAAGATATGGTTTTTTCATAGGCTATTTGAAAAGTGTCTTACTCTCCCAGAGGTGCTTCTTGTATGAATCCAAGTGAAACACTGTATTTGTGGTAATTCCCCAGATACTCCTCTATGCACCATTTTCTTTTTGAAATTATGTGGAGTTTACTGAACCACATTTGTAAAACATTCCACAGCTGATTTCTTTCTAAAGAACTCCTTTAATAGGGCTGAATCCCCTGTCGGTCTGTGTCATGTGAGGATGATAAGAAAATCATCTTCAGCTACAAGGGAAGATATAAAAAAATCTGTATGAAAATTTGAATAAGAGTTTCCAATGAAAAAATTTGTAATTTTATGTTCCTAATCAACTTTAGTCATATGTGTGTCCCTGGAAATACACAAAAATATTTTCCTTATTATATGCCACTCATCAGACCAAAAGTAATTTTACTGCTGGAATAACACCTTTATTGGTATATATTCAGAAGTGTATTTCCTGATTTCCTTTATACCTAGTCATAAGCACTACTTTCATAGTGAAAAATGAAAAATAAAAAGAAAAAAAATCTTTCTTGCTGCCATCAAGAGGGAAATGGGGGGGGGGGGGTTGCTTGTTTTGGTTTTGGTGTTTTTTGGTCTGGTTTTTTGGGTTTTTTTTTGCCATGAAGTTAGTCATATTCTATCTCTATTTTTCATGTAAAAATGACAGAGGAAGAGAGTGAGTTGAAGTGTGTTTCTCTTGCAAGAATTCCTCACCTTGTGTCATTTTATTCATGACTAACAAAACCAAGTTAAACTCTAAAAATCGTCCATGGAATTCAGAATTATCATTAAGTCCAAAACATTTTTGTCTTATTATTTGAAAACTTGTAATTATTTGATCTCACTTTTCACTGTGAATCCTCTTTGATCCCACATGAACGCCTTCTTTCTCAGATCCCTCGTGGAATGATGGCTTTGGCTGTGGGTTTCTTTTGACTTTTATGAATTTGGGGGTAACTCCATCATGGTGAAATGTAATGCTTCTGTACAGCTATAAAGCTGTTGAGAGAAGGAGACTTATGCCCTGGAATCCCATTAAGAGTTACTATTATATTACCTTTTTGCTGGCACAATACGGAAAATAAAACAGGTCTCCAAAATATGACCAAGAAAAAAGACAGCCTTTCATAGGATTACAGAAAAGTGTTAGAGGTAAATTTATTTGGTTTTAATATATTCCTCTAATATTTGCTGTTCACTATTATAGAGAAGACATAAATCGTATATCTCTAATTGAGCTGACAGGTTTGAAGTCATTATTCAATACGAGGACATGGCACAAAAATTCAAATAAAAAAACAATGTAGATTTCTCCCTCTGAAATTCATACATGAATCAGAAACAGTTATGTTACATGTTATAAAATGTATATGACAAGTAACAGTAAAGAGAAAAAAGCCAAAAAAACAACACAAAAATGTGCTGCAAGAAGTGAATAACTGTTTCTCAAGAGCATTTATGTGAGGTAAAATGCTGCATCCAGGACCAGGTACTGCAACTTTCATTTGTTGTGAAATTTTCCCAGAGTTTCTCCTGCTTCAGTCACCCAGAGGGTAGCTTGACACAGTGTAGACACCATTCTGCCTTTGGAGAAAATAAGTGGCAGGCTTTTGGCAGGACAGGCAGTGCAAATGCAGGATTACATAAGCTAAGAGCCGCAGATGGTGGAGAAGGGCCGTAACAGTGACAGTAGCTGTTGGGATTTTATTTTTTTTTCCTTTTTTTTTTCTTTTTTTTTTTCTTTTTTTTTTTTTTTTTTTTTTTGCCTAAAGACACAGTTTCAATGAAACAAAAAAAAAAAACCCAAAAAAAACCCAAAAAACCAAAAAACCAACAAAAAAAATAAACTAAAACCAAACCAAACCACAACAGCGACAACAAAAACCCACAATCACACCAAAAAAAAGAGAGAGAGAAAAGAAAAAAAATGTGGCCACAATCAAACAGTTTAGTTGGCATAAATTTTTCAAATCAATTTAATCTGACTAGATATTAGTAAACACAGTGAATGCCATACCGTGAAGAGGAGGATTTAAATAGAAAGCACAGAAGTGGACAAGAAGAGGCAATATGGTAGACCTAGTAATCACAGCCAGTAATTGCACTGACAGCACATATTCTACTGTCAGCTCCACTCATTCATGAGCCCACTTTGGATAGCATTCAAGGGCCCCATCAGAAAGGCTTGGCATGCCTTGCACCCTCACACTGTTGTGGGGTAATTTTTCTCTCCAGTGATGCTCAAACCATGTCCCCAGTGATGCTCAGACTGGAAAAAATGCTTCCAATGCTCATGTGTGTTTTCAAAACAATTGCAGTGGGGACAGTGGTCCCCAGTTGGATGGAGGCTGAGGTGGCCTTACGTCTGCGTGAGAACAAGCCTACCTAGGCTTTTTTTCCTGTTCCCTTACCAATGTTCCTCAGTGAGTAATTAATTGAATCATGCACACATGTAACTTCAGTGGTCGCATTCAGCCACAGTACTTGTCACTTTCCACCCAAGAGCTTCCTGTCGCCAAAGCTGGAGGAGCTAAGCTGCACATGGTCCCTATCTTAAGATATTGCTCTCAGTATTTGTTTGTTTAACTAACTTGATCCCAGTTCCTGACTGATACAGTTGTTAGTAAAGTGCCGCACTTGGAGATTGCTTGGGGAGAACTTAACAGGACATGAAGTTATGTGACAAAAGCTGGTCTACATAGCCACAAGTAGCACAGAAACAATGCCAGAAGTGGGATCTCCAGTAATGTCCTACGTGGCACACCTGCATGGAAGCCTTCAGTCCCCTCAGTGTCCGCACAAGCCCAGAGGAGTGCAGAGATACAAAGAAAAGAGGCAACCCAAAGTTCTCAGAAGGACGGATGGACACCCTGGCCAGACTCCTCCCACGACTGTTCCAGGAGAGAAACTCACTCAAAGGTGGACAAGGGGAGTCCTCAGCCCCTTGGGCCAAGGCAGTGAGTAAGATAATCTGTACCAGCAACAGGAGAGGAACTGTGGCCTCAGTGTCTTCTACTCCCAGGTGCCAGCAGCTGGGATGCAGGGTCAGCTAGTGGAGAGATCCACACTGTGTCTACGTATATTTTCACCATCCTCTTCAGCCAGAGAGGGGAGCAGGATGAGGGCCCTGGTGCTGTTTGATTTCATGTGAGTGCTAAGTGTGTATGCCTGTGACACAGGTGGTCAGGCATGTATATCTGTACGCATGGTGTGCACAACTTTTCTGTGTGCATGCACCTGGCAGGGGGACACGCTCAGCCTCACTGCTGGCTGAGCCAGGGGACACACAGCCACGGCAGCCTCACCCTCTTTAGGCTGTTGGATCAGGCTCCATAATCTCACCTCTTACAGAAAAGGTGGGACGCTTCTTGTACCTCAAAGGGATGAGAAGGACATACCAGTGCACCACCAGGCAAACCCAGAACAAGAAAATACACTTTTCTCTGTTAAAGCAGAGTTAGAGATAACAGACAATGACAATGATATAATTTCACAGGTGCTGCAAGAAGGCTGTGTTGGCCTGTCTTGCGGAGATCTGCACAAACACCTCCACATTGGTTTCAATACCCAGATGGCCAGTCTTATCTGAGCTGTCTCTAGGTGCAGAGAGACTATGACTGATTCTTCTTCCTCAGCACCTTCCTCAATGCATGTCATACAAGAAGGGGAAGGCTTACAGGGCCAAAAACAGTATAGAGACATGCCTGTGCTTCCCCCAGGCTTTTCAGGCTTGTTACTCACAATCAGCAGGTGATGAGAAGAGGTGAACTAGACAAAAGCGTTCAAAATCCCTCCATAACTCTGAAACATCTAACCATTACTGCTTTATGTTACAATAATAAGACACTATGATAAGTCTGTTCACTAAAGCACACAAAGATGATGTATTGTGTGTAACCAAAGAAATTAAGGTTCACCAGCTTGAACCAAGATCCTTATTGCTTTGGTTAAGCAATGCCCACAAGCAGCTCCTTCAGAAACAGCTCAGCTAGGTCAGCATTCTTGAACAGAAATAAAAACATACGGTGACACAAACAAGATTGTAGTAAATCAAGTTTCAGAAATAAGAGATGAAAAAAATCTTGGAAGAAAATCAACAGAATGCCAAGGAAGACTATAAATTCTGAAGATCTGCTTGTGAAATCATTGGGATCTGAATTATCCAAAAAAGTTTCCTAGCTAGCAGTGTGCAAGGCAGCACGTGTGTCTGTGTGTCTGTGTGTTTGTTTTAAAATGAAAAACCAAATAAATTATCTTTATGGCATAAACTGAGCTGTGGCAAAGATTAAATGACCTTCAAGTTCTCAAAAAGACAGCCTGTACAAAGTCAGTTGTTCAAAATGACAAAAATGTTACCCCATAAACAGTTGGCAGAAACAATTAACAAGAAAATCTAAATTGTGCAAAGCCCCAGTCAGGCAGACACTTCTGTATTTTTCTCTCCATTAATGCAAATCAAGTTAGTAATTTCTAACAAATTGAAGGCAGTTAAAACTCCATCAGTTCCCACCCCCTTCCTCTGTGTGTGTGTATATGTGAATAGACCACTTTGGAAAGAAAGTTCACTGACAAAACCATGCTCTTTTAACTAGTTAGATATGCACCAGCTTTTTTATAATGGATTCATCTTCTCGGTTGTAATCAATTTTAAAAGCAGTCCTCTCCTCCAACCCTGCTCACTGTCTTCTCTGTCTAACAGTCAGGGTAAAAATACATGGACTAGGAGAAAAATCCATATTCCACTCCAAATGTCGGGTATATGTGCCTAACTCCCAATAAGTTTCAGTTAGCTGCAAATAATTGAGAAATAAATTACCATATAATGGAAATATGAGACAGCGACACATGGGATTCCTGCCTTAATTCAGTCTGCTCAGAAATGGGTAACCACAGAGTAAAAAGGTGTAGCAAAAGATAAGATTGCTTTAATATAATGAGTGTTTTTATGCTGATTACATTTGTTCTTATTATGAGACTAAGTATCCCACAGAACCAGGAATATTATTTCCTTTTATAATGCAGACTGTGATACATGTCTTCAGCTTCCAATCAAACACAAGTGCGTCATTGCTCCAGCCAGAGAGACTCAGGTGCCAGATTAATATGAGATTTTGTTACTACAGATTTTGCTCTAGAAACCTCTTTATCCTTCATCTCCCCTTGGCGGAGTCCGGGGGCATGAAAGGGTTACATTGTGGTTTCTCTAAATTAAGAACTGCATTTGATGAAAGCCCCGCAGATATTACGTGAAGAGTCATATGGGATGAGGTGGGGTAATGGGCTGATATAATCTTTGCAAAATGCAAGGAAAAAAAAATCGGATGACAAACAATCTAATTTCCCCATTATTCTTAGCAATTGCAAGTATCAATATAATCGCCATCTATTTAAACACACATTTTTGTATCTCCTAAGCAGACAAAACAACTTGAGACACAAGGAGCTTTGCAGACTTCTAGAATTTACCAAGAGTGTGATGCCCCACATCAAAGATGAAGTAATTACATCAGAGGACTGCTGGTCTCCCATTTCTGGCATGAAACAGTCTAATATTGTTAAAAATAATGCCACAACAATGGAAAAAAAATATGTTCTACTGTTTTATAACTGATAGGATTGCCTTACTCTGACCTCCTGAGGCCTGTGCATACAGCTAACTTCTCCATACATGTGGGAAATCACTGGTGAAAATAGCCTTTTCAATTTATCCATGCTTGCCTTCTCTCTGATAACTTTCTAGAGAGTGCAAAAGATTTGAAATTAATCAATATCAGATTAATCTGCACTGTAGCAAGAACATTTTAAGGAATCTAAACCACTTCTTTCAAGAGTACTTTTAAGAAAATCTACTGTGCTAATGGCGGAACATGACATTTACTCTTCAAAATAAAATGAGACTCAGTGATGCACTAAACCTTCAGTCAAACCATCCCTTGAAAAAAGTGTGAGGGGCGATGAGAATGAATTAATCTCTTGGGTCATCAACTCCACTCCCCTATCATCACCTAATCCCTTTCATAGGCTTACTGAACCTCATTTTAGGCCTTACCCATTGCCCCAGCTATTTTTATCAGAAGGCCATTCAAGGAGCCTGATCCTTTAAATTATGGATCCTTTCTATATATTTCCAGCCTAAACTTACACAGGGCCAGTGTTCCCCTTTCTGTGTCAATGCCACTTATTAGCAGTTGTTGTCCCATCTTTCACTTCCTGCCCTTTCTCTTTCATATGCCTTTTCGAATTCTCCTTTCACTGGTCTGCACACTATCACTATACCTGAAAATCATAATTTGCCTGGTATGCTCTCGTGAGGCAGACTTTTCAGATTGCACTGTAACTAATGGAAAGCAAGACATAGAAGCTGCAAACATTCCTTTCTGCTACTCTGGAAGAAGCAGCTGCAATTTTTTTGCAGTGGCCTGAAAAAGAGAATGGGTGTTGGAAAAATCCAGAGGTTGCAAAAATCCAGAGTAAGCAAAGAAAACGCCAGTGCCCTCAGCACCAGCATTTCCCCACATCTCTACCCACGTCTGCATTGACTGCACTATTTCCATAGCATTGTTTACCTGTGGTATATATGAATACAGCAGAGAACTACTCCAGCCTAAATAGTTCTCTGTTGTATTCCTGAGAGCCTGAGCAGCAGCGTATGAAAGGAAAGACTTCACAAACACTTGCCCTTATATTCTTAGTGGTACTGCCATCATCTGAATAACTACATCTGGTCTAAAGAAATCTAGCTAAGTTCTACCCAAATGGCTACACAATCCTTTACCTTTGTTCTTAACAGCATTGCTAATTCCACAGAGGATGCAAAACTGAATAATTCCGCGATTCTGTTGATGGAACAGAAAAGGATCAGGGGAAACCAAACTGTTAGGAGTTTTGCAAGAATTTTGCTGAGATTTGAAGTCTTTTACTGACACTCTATTTTATTATGAAGACCTCCTCTAGACAGGTAGCATTATACAGTTCTGTGTGGCCTTCCTGGATTTACCCAGTGATGGTGCTTCTTTTAGGATGACCCTTCATTTGGAGAAGGCTATGTAAACATTTGCCATTTTAGTAATGTCTCAGAAAGCTGTGGTGTAAGAAAGTTGCAACTCTCATTGTTTCAGATCTCTAGGTCTGCTGTGAGTTACAATACTCATGGGGCCTGTTACATTATAAAGTTACTTACATTAAAAAATATTGTCGAATATTGTTGACATACGGAGAAAAGTCACCAGTTTATTTCTTTGTTCTGCAATGCCTGAGAAAGCTGTGCTTTGGGCATGCTCTGAACCTCAGGATACTTTAGAAGACTGGCAGGAAAACCAAAACAAACACAAACTTTGGTATGAATATGCCAATTTTTCACACTTAAAATATCCAACACAGCACTAAAGGGGCTGTTTTCGAGCATGCCCAGCTCCTTGAAATATTCACATATGTCATTCTAATTTCCTATTTTAAAGAAAAATTGCAGTATCACTTAGCTGAGTTTTCAGGTATCTTCTATATTTTTGTAATGTAAACCCTTCAGATTATAATAATAATAATAATAATATGTTCAAAATTATAAATTTCAGAGTGCTTTGAGAAGACAGAGCATAGGCTATAGTGTGAGTCTTTTTTCTAGAATTTGTATATTGCTGCTGATGGACAAAAGATATAGAAAAAGGCTGGTCCTTCCAGCTAGATAATGGCTTATACATTTATTTAGGGTTTTTTCACTTCTGATGATAGAATGCCTCAGATAGTGCTTTGGTCTATCACAAGACTAACTTGCATAATCTCAATCTGGAACAATAAAAAGCTTTCACTCTTTACCACTGTTTGGTGTTCTAGATGTGAAAGTTTAATTGTCAGCTGAATATCCTGGAACCACCAGGCAGAGCATGTATTTATGTGCACCTGAAAGTGTATATAATCATACTGCCCTTACAGAAATCATCTTCTCATATAGCCACGTTCAATTTTGGTGGCAGCAGTATGTGTTTTTAGCATGAAAAAATAAAGCTTATGTAGTCAGATACTAATTCCCATGCAAATTATTTGTTATTTGCAATACATGGTATTTTATACCCTGCCCAGTGAAACAATGACACTAGTTCTAAAGGTCTAAAAAAACCCAGTTCTTCCTGAAGATTACCAAATAAATAAATGTGCATGATTATATAGAGAAGAGGGATCTTTTTAATCTCAAAGAAGTCTACTACTTTCCCATTTCATTTTTAAGATCACATTTCTATTTATGTAGCTCTTAATTTAGGCACTCAAAAAGGAACAAAACACAGAAATATGGACTAAAATTTTATTTCAATGATAAATTTTACAAATACGCTCTGTTTTTCTTCTTTTAAACAGTACAAAAAGTTCATTGCACTTTTCTTCAATTCCTTTTGCTGTTGCAAAATTTAAGTTTCTATCAAACAGCAACAGATAAGTTTCTATCTCTCCAGCAAAGAATGGAGAGATATCAGCAGGCAGAAGAGCTAAGGACACTGTCCTTTGGCTCCACAGTGCCCAAGGAGAAATTCTCCAGTGTTATGAACTAAAAATCGAAACCTGACTATTTTGTGTTCAAAGACTGACAGCCCAGACTGATTATCTGCCTTCTGACCCTCATGAACTGGCATTCCAAGGTGCAACAAAAATATCATTGCTTTAAAGTATAAAAAGTACAGTGATGTTGTCTGCTGTTTATAGAGCTGCTCGAAAGTTCTGCAACAAGAAGCAACACAGGTCCTTCAGGGTGCACAACCCGTTCTGCTGCTCACACAGCACTTGTCTCTGCCACATCGACCATGCAGCCCTGGCGCACTCACAGAAATCACAGCCAGGTATGTCTCTTCAGAATTTCCAGGTTTTCAGTCAAGTTTTTAGTCTGTATAGCTGGCAGCCCTTAGGAAATCCATCACAGCATCTGCTCCCTTGAAGGACAACGTAACTTCTGATTTTCACATACTTAAATAAATATCATAGGAGTTTCTGCTATTCAGAGCTGTCAAAAGCGGCACCTAAGCATCTCTGACCGACACTTCAATTAATCACTCTGAAAAAGTCTAAAAGTCTAGATAAAATAAATACGAGTGCTTGTTTGCTCATCACTAATAACACATCATTTCCCCACAAACACTAGAAATGCGTAAAGCAGAAAAATATTTCAATACTGCATCAGGCTTGTGAATCTAATTACCATTTTTTATTTCTCACCTTTATCAATAAGCCTAGCAGTTAAGCCAATTTTCAGTAAGTCAAGCTTCCCCGTTTTCTGACCATAGCGGAGGTCTCATCTAATTTTTTCTGTGTGATACAAGATGAGAAGAATGGAGACATTAGTGATCCATTAACAATAGGTTAATGAAAATACTAAGTTTGAGAATCACCCTTGAAGGATAGTATAATTCTGATACCATTCTGCCCTGGGGAAAACGTGCTTTTACAAAAATTTAGTAGTAGTAAATAGGTTCTGTCTACAACTTTCTTTCAATCAAAAAATCAAAGTAATTTAGTAGAACACATTGGAAAAATTTAACTATTACCTTTTTAGTAAACAAAGTTTGTGGTAGTGGTAACAGCAGCTGTAGCTGCCCAGGATTGTCAGGAAAGCAACCACACTGCCCCATGGTGGGTTAGAACACAGCTTCTATCCCCCATCCTTTAACTATACCCTTCAGGTTGTCAATCCCAAGTTCCCCCTCCCTGTTTTATTATAATAAGTTAGTAAATATTCAGTTCTTATGTTAAATATTCATATGTTCCAGAAAGTTCTAAGTTCCTTGACGCCCCGTTGGTCCAAGTTTCTGTCAATTCAAGATCCCCTCCCCTGTTCACGTTTTGTTGGCTGTTGTACCCTTTGTTCCTCCCCTCTTCTTCCCTGACATTGGTCCCTTGTATTCTCTCCACCTCCTTCTCCTCCTCCATAAAAGTTGTTGTAGCCGGGTCCGGGGGGCGTTCTCGCAGTGGCTGCGTTTTGTGCTTGGTCATGCTACTCTGCCTTCCGTTCAATAAACGCCACTGGAACGGCAAGCACGAGCCTCTCCCTCTCCTTTCCATCCCGGAGACGCGGCAACCCCCTGCTCTCCAGGCGGGCTCCTTGCGCAGGAGCTGGGAGTGCGGGACCGGGTCTGAGCTGCGAGGCAGCGATCCTCGGCGAGTCCCAGCCGGCCACGGACGCTGCTCTCGCTGGACACCTGGACACGCGTCAGAAGTTAATTTTCACTGGAAGGTGAAGTTATCATGCATATAAACATTGTGACTCGTCTAATATTAATCAAGAATGCATTTGGATGTGTTATGCAGAGGATAGAAAAAGGGGAAGAGCATTTTGAAAAGAAGGGTGAAAGGTGAGGCAAAGTCAAGATCCAAAGCAAGTCCCAGAAGGTACCCACAGCATGGATTAGTCGAAATGTAATGTCAATAGTGCGGAAAACATAAATTTATTTAATTATTTAGCTGCAACAGCATGGGGGCGGGGGGTGGGAGCATATCAAAAATGACCCACTGCTGAAGTTGTTTGTGGAGCATGAAAACGCTGACACATTCTTTTTATCAAGGTGACAGAGTGTTCTGTTTGCTATGTGTGGTAAGAAGAACCCAGCGAGAGAGGAAAGACACAGTGAAAACTTTACAACGTACAGTAAATATCACAAATTCGGGGAAGTTTGGTTGCAAGTTTTGGTTCAGTCATCAGTTTAATGCATTAATATATTTTTCACATGTTCCTTTGGATAACAGCCATTTGCAAAGACCTAACGTACCTCTAACAAACACAGAAACTGGCACAGTCACAGATGCTTTAGGTAGCAGTTTGTTTTCTGGTATGCCTTCAAGGATTGACACATACACAACAATAAAAGGTTTATCTTTGCCCAGCTGAGAATAAGGTAAAGATTAGAGGGAATTCAGAGGTACTTAATTAAAGCAGTTACCCTGACAACATCAAGCAACAGTAAACATGACAGTACAACACAATAACTAGCTTTTTATAGTTATCCATTTGTCTAGACATGCTCTGTTTCTGTGAACTCATGCTCATTTTCAGAACTACAATTACAAATCTTTCTCACATGAAGTCCCAGATCCTTGCATAATTCCTTTGATTTCAGTGGAATTAACACCAGGTGGAGATCTGGGCCAAAGATTCAAAATTCTAAAAGCTCCTTGTCACTACATAGAGATTTCTCTCAGCTTTGTCCTTGGAGTTTCTCAGCTTGTACCCTTAGCTCCTTAAGGTCTTCTGTAGTTTGCAGAAAATCCAGACCTGGGAAGTAAAAGCTGCTCTCAGTACGTCCTTCCTCACTCCTTCCTTTGCTGTCTTTGGCCTTGCCTGCAAACACCTAATTTCATGCTGACTTTTTGGACTCTTCCTCCAGCATTTATCTTCTCTTTGAAGAGGAAGTCACACCTGGCCTAACACGAAAAAAAGGTAAATAACATTTTATGTCCAGCTGCCAAAGTAGGTGACTGAGAGTGAGAGCTCTCTTAGGGTTTTCCAAACACTTAACTCCTTCTATATCTTCCACACAAATTTACTGCACACAAATTCCCAAAGTATCTTTCGAAGGACAGAAACCAGCTCTACACAGACAAGGGAATCTTTCCCTTCCAGATCACCAGCCTAGTAAATTGATGGATATACAAAGCTGGAAATGTTCATGCAAGTACAACTCCAGCTATTGACAGCAAGCCACTATTTGTAACAAGGATTTTCAACGAATCAATGGTATTATTCTCTAGGCCAGCTTGGTTTCTTGCTTCAGACCTGTTACTAAGGGTTTCACAGCCAGGAAGCATTTCGAGGACATTTTTGTGAGGAGTGCACTTGAAAGGGTATTGAAAACCCTTTCTGACATAAGGAGTAAGCTCTGTAAGTTTTCCAAACAGGATGCAGACTCGGGGTAAGAATTCTGTAGTGTTGAAATGATTACAGTGGTTTTGAGGTAGCTTTTCAAGTTAGCATCTCATGCCTTCTCCATAGGTTTTAGTGAGCAATTAGACCCAGTTACTTGCCATGCATTTTATAGTAATTTCTCCCTTTACAGCTGGACCTTGGATGTCTGTATTATAGTTATATGGCACAAAGGAACTGGATTTTTTAATTAAAGTGAGAAAGATGCTTGTTTAATTACACTACAGACAGTATGCTGTTAGTCTACTTTTTTTTTAAATACTTCTGTTCTGCAAAGTGCAGGAAATACTAGCTCACTACTACTTCTCCCATGTTTATAGAAGAGTTATGCAGTGACATACAAGGCAGAAGGATATAACAAATTATAAAAGAGTTGTGGTGTTCCCCCCAGCTTTGTTCTTTCCAGTTATAGTAGATTTTACCATACTGGTTTTGTATTTCTGTGAATCTTTGTTTTTCATCATGTAGATAGAGATGACAGTAGAGCAAAAGTTCCACCGAAGTACTATTAGGCTAGGTGGACTGTCACATTTTCATTAGCCATTTCTCTACATAATTGTGAAGCAAAAAAAAACTCAGAAAAGGACAGCAGTCCTGGTGCTTGCACTTTGCTAAAATATTTATGATCTGGGTATTTAGACAACTATTTCTAAAAAAAAAAAAAAATTATATTACTCTTTCCTGGACATTACAGATCCTTCTGACTGCATCTTCCGTAGTAATAATAATAATAATAATAATAATGTCTCATGGTTGAAAGTGGGAGCCCAGGGGAGTCAATAAGATGCAAAGTTCTGTACAAGGCTTTAATAAGGGCAGAGGGATTCAGGAGTTATGAGTTGCAGCCACGTCCCTTGTTGTATGAGGCTACAACTAATATTGCTTCTTGCTTACAGCTCAGAAATGCTGCACCCAAAATTACTGAAATAGAATAAGAAAAAATTCAAGAATATTAATGCTCAAATAATTAATTTTCGCAAGAAATATGTGGTCCGACTGCAAGTGTGCAGTGTTTTAGTCATTGTATTAGCAAGAATAAATCCCACTAGCGCTTCCAGAGCTTACTTTCATTCAAGTATGTTATTCTAACCTTTACCCTACCCATCATGCTGCAATTGCTTTGATCCTTAATCCAAACCTTTTGGATGGAAAGAGCATTCAAAAAAATGATAATTTTTCCTTCTACAGTGGAATCAGTGATTTCCTATATCCTTTTCCTTAAAAACAGTTTGCATAGCATGAAACATTTTATAAACACATTGAATTCAAGTTGCACTAGTAAAATAAAAAAAATCAAAACTACACGATTTTGGTATTTTGACTGTTTCTAAAGTTATGTACAGTTATTTTCTAAAAAAAAAAAGGCAAAACAAAAAACCCACAAACAAACAAACCCGACAAACAAACAGAAACACAGAAAGAAAAAGCCACTCAGAACCCAAAGACTAAGAACATTACAAATTTCTGAGTTAAGAACCGGGTCTTCAAAGTGAGAGTGAGGTAGAACCAAGAAACAGAAGGGCAGACTTCAAACAGTTCTGTTCTTCATTAAAGTTTTACTTAGGAAACAGTCTTCTTCATTGTAAGCATCGACATACCTTCGTACCATGCTCCTGCCTCCTTTTCAGTCTCCGTTTGCTTCTTTCGGTGGCTGGACTGACTATTTCACTTCAATAAAATCAATAAGATGTTGGAAGTGAGAAAATACATAAAAATTGGTCAGGCGTGTCACTCTGTCTCTTGCTACAGACTTGCTACTCCTTACTAAACCTACTCTGTACTACTCACTTTCTTAGTACAGACATCAAATAGCAGAAAATGTTAGGCATCAATCCTGAGTCTCATCTATCTGTCACTCGATAGGTAAGCACCTTGCTCCTCAGTATTTCCTTTTCTAGCTGATGTAGTCTCTTTCAGATAAATTCTGCTGAGGAGGTGAACTAACTCTGCAACGGGTTTTACTTAGTCTCAAACTTCATTCTATCTAAGAATGACTTTTTCAAATTTTTTTTTTTTCTAAAACACAGAGCTCCAAACTAATCTTAGCGAACAACCCCCAGGACAATTCCGGTGTGAAATTCTGTGACTGCACTATGTCATCGTAGATCTTCAAACTTTAGAAAATGTCGTTTCTCAGGTACCCAGAGACAAAGGATTTGTCTAGTAGGTTCAATATACCTTTCTACTTTTTTATATTTACTGTATGTCTTGTTATATTCATACTTTACTGGCTTCCAGAGTTCTAGCCTTTTTCTCCCTATTGCAGAAGAAGATGCAGAGTCTCCGTACCTTCTTCCAATTCGAGAAATTTAAACATATTCAAGGAATTCCCTTCCTTAACAGGTTTAATTTCATTTTAAAGCTGATCCCTGCTAGAATATCAGCAGAAATTCAGGCAACTAGAGTATCTGTTTGATCCAGACTTTGAAAAAAGCCACAAGAAAAAGCTTTTTTTGTGTTAAATCTCAGACCTTGCAGTGGGTACTGCAAATTTTACCTGTGTATTATACTACCGGTTGCATCTTGTCTAGTTTACGTTGTAGGTTCCTCCACACAATAATCAAATGTTCTTTTTTCGTCTTGGCATATGCTATTATATACTTGGGCAACATCAACTTTTCTTGAATATATTACTCTTGAAATGCCATAGTACTGCATTCTTGATGGTCACTTGAGTGTAACAAGTTTGCTACCTTGATTCAAACAGTTTTGTTTCTAAAAATCTCTGCAACCTCAGAGCCAGAAATAACCATTATTCCCCAGCACATGCACCTTCCAATTTGTTACGTGTAACCCAATGACCCAACAGGTCAGATCCTTCATTCTAATTCCAATGTAGAAGCTCTAAGCCTTATTTTAAAATAATTTAGAGATCATTTAGATAACTCACCTATCAGGTTATTTCATTCCAGCCATTTGCTTTTCAAGGGTCTATTTCAGGTGCAATTGATGGCTTCTTAACTCTTTTGGGTCATTTTGTCAGCCTTAAGAAAATTTTATTATGTTAAAGGTCCTTTAAAAGGAAGTTTTTTGACCAAGCTCTGGGTTAGTTATTTGTATCTTCTGAAAACCTGATTAATTTACTGGTCCAGCTTCTCCATTTCTAGAACTTGTCGCTTGTACTGAGTACAACAGAGTTAAAATACTTCTCTCCATCCGAGAAACTTCCCTGTGTTCTTGTAAATGGAAAAATTCATGATTAGGTTCACCACAATAAAAATAGAAAAACCTTTTGTAGTAAGTATTGAACTACATCAGCAATGAAAAGAACAGTATCAGATCATTTTCTGTTCAAAAATATCAGGATGCATTAAACACCTCTTCAGACAGATTTCAATTTCATATCACAGTCTCTAGGTCAGTATCTGCAGTAGCTTAATACAGGTATTTGTGACAAAGTTTGCTACTTGCTTTTTAAAATAATTTTACAAACTGCTGTGCCCTGGGGACAAAACCAAAACCCAACCCAAAACAAAACAACCCGAAAACCAGAAACAAACAAAAAGATTGCCACTGCCATAACTCCAGGTATCTTTTTGTGCATGGTAACAGGCCTAGTTCCTATTACAAAGACATTTTCCCATTTTTATTACTCTTGTACAATCTCTTCTGGACTTCATGATAAAACATCAATACCTCAGCTTTTTCTCAGCTACTACTCTACTTAGAGCTCTTGCTTTTCTAATGGAAAAAATAGATTAAAATCACAGTTAATCTGGAGCACCTTACATAGCCCACATTTGGATCAAATTAGAAATAGGTGGCAGAACAACCTGTTTTCTTTCCTTAAGCATAAAGAATCCTAAGAGCAGAAAGACCAAAGAGATGTACAAGTTTGACACAAAGCCAAAATAAAGCTTTGAAGAGAATACATGTGTATGAATGTGTAAGAAATTATTGACAGCATTGCACAAAACGGTACACTAACATGGGAGAATTAACCAGTGGAACAGGACAACCTCTCTTTTACATATTTTTCAAACACTGTGTTCTTGGTGGATTAAGTTGCTTGGGAGAAAACAAGGCAGGGGGCAGTGCAGGGAGGAATAACAGTTCTACCAAGCCTACTTGTAGGCACTTAGGTGAATTTAACAGCTGACTCCTAACTAAGTGCTGGAGACTCTACATGCACGCTTTGTATTAATTGGAAGAGAGTTTCTTCCTGAAGGCTGCGAAAGTAGTTGTCTCTCTGAAGAATAAAAGTGCAAGAAAAGGAAAATCAGGAAGTGAATTAAAATGGAAAGAAACAAAAGGTTATCATAGAGAAGAGAGAGATAATTTTAAAAATATTCCTAGGATCATTAAATTATTCAGGGTTCTTAAAGATGTGGAAGTCAACTCAACATAGAAAACAAAAAATATCCATGCTCCACTGAAAGTATCCATCAAACAAAATGTTCATTCTTTGCTCGGGAAGGAAGAACATCTTACAAGAGAACTTTTCAGGGTCTTCTTCCAATCACCCCAATATTTTTCTTTTTCTCAGTTCCCACGTTCTATGTGTGAAGTAGATCCAAAGGCGAAGTATGTGCCAGAACTAACCAAAATTTAACTAGACTTAAGAGGAGAATTAAAGCTAATCTTAATCCTTTATTATGTAACTGAGTTACAGTTAAGGATCAATTTGCCTCCAATGAAAACACGTGTACTTAAGTGACTGAAAATTGCTGCCCCAACAGGAAGATACAGCATCTTTTCCATTTCTTCTTAGCCTGACCAGAGTGCTGGCATAATTCCTGCTGCCTGGTACTTTAAAAATCTAGGACTGTAACAACACACCAGAGGGGAGATGCAAGTCTGGTGGGAATGGAAAGAAGGTAACCACTGTCATTCTCTTCCCACCATAGACCTTAATTCTGGGAGAGGAAAAGTCATATCCTGTGACAGGCAGTAGGATGTAGCAATAGGCTGCAGAAAAATTAATATGTGGAAGCAGAAGACAAAAATACTGCAGAAAACTATGTGACCTCCTCTGACACCTAATAAGTTGGTGTGGTAGAGCAAGATAATTTTCTATTATTCTGTTGAGTCAGTTAGGCACTAAAAAACATTTTGGGCAAATTATCTTTATAAATTCACCAACTTCTTCTGAGAAAAAAAAAATTACTAGGGAAAGAAGCACCCTGAAGAAAAAGCAGTACTGTCTCATCAACGGAGTAGTTCAGTGGTTTAGGTCTTTGCTGATGAGGCACTACCAAAATTCATTCCTTTGACTGAGCTGTGGTGACCTGATCCAAGCTTCCTACTGTGCTGAAAACCTCCCGAGCTGCTGGAGTGATGCTCAGCTCTTCGCTTTCTGAAATGACAGTCCTTCTCAGGACGTAATTTAGAACTGAGAGAACATCTCTTTCAGTCACTCTTCTTCTCCTTCTTTTTCAGTGGGGAAAAATACCACTTCAGAGAGGATTGCTGGTGTCTCATGGGTTTACTGTTCATGCCGAAGGGAAAATTAACAAGAGATGGAGAGCACCCTTGGCGTAGGCTATGCAATGGCCTGACTGCTAGGGCGTGCTTCAGCGAGTTAAAATCTTCTCAGACCGAAGGAACTTGGCTCTCCAACAACCTGGCTAAGAGCCCTAGAGACAGGGCTTCCAGAAGAAATGATCCTGAATTTTCTAACAGTATTTTAAAACTACTCTTTCATTTCTTCTTTCCAAATGTTTGCAAATGAAGTGTTTGCTTTCATACTGAATAGAACATTTTGACGAGACAAACCCAAATAATTTTGTTTAAATTCTTGGTTTGGATGCCAAAATGCCAAAAACATTAATTACTCACACAGTCTTCAAATTCAGAAAATACCATTTTTAGGTACTTTACTAATGCCAACTAGACATGTTGTTTCTTTCTTGTATGGTTTTGTTACTGGAAGCAAAAGTTTGACAGTCTCACAGAAGGATTGGTGAATCTGTTTTCCAACTTTTAGAATTAGAGAGGGCAGCATATTGGAAGATTCAACGTGCTTCATCAACAAAGTGATTCTCTAAAGAAGATTATAAGGAGAAACCTGGCAAAATTCAGCGTATTTTCCATGAAGACGTCAGTACATACAATTTGATTATGCTGCTGCCTTTTATAAACTATAGTGAAAAAAAAAAACTTTCGAACATGTAGTGTCTTGCATAGCCTTGTCTGCTATTGAATGGCTGTCTACATGATTTAGTTTATTTCCATTAAATCTGAACCATTGTTATTTTTGATTCCTTACCTATTTTACAATGTTAACAGAAAAAAAGACCAGAGTTTACATTGACTTATTGCCTATTGACATTTATTTCTTGACTTCTTTCACCTCCTTCTGAGAAACCCCAAACTTACGGGTGTGTAATGCTACCATTTTAGCAATTAACAGTGCTTAAGTTGGGAATATCCCAAGGGGATTGATCAGACTTTGCTCTTAAATGCTGAAATCTGACAGTTTTGCTTTGGCTTTTTCCAAGCTCTATTCCAGGAGAAAAAGAATGGGAAAATGATTATTCAGCAAAGTATAATCTATATCATTCACTGCATGAGAGGATCTCATGACATCTGATTTGACATAATTGCACATCCTGTGTAGGACTCACACTGTCATGCATATTTATGTCAATTAGTAATTTCCCATCCCACCCTAGATATTACTGGACATTGTCAATTATCATGACAGGAGTAAATCATAAGGAAAGAAAGACATAGGCTCGTCTGTCCTAAGCCAACCAGCTGAAGTCAAATTCAATCTTAGCAGCTCTAATAGCACAAACCTTCACAACAGAAGTTTTACCTGACTCACAGTTCTTTATGGATCAAATAACACCATACTGCACAGCTACTTCAAAGCAATCTGAAAATAAAATGGATACAAAGTTAATTAATTATAGCATGACCTAGTTTCTTCGACGATTTTCACAAATGGCTTGTCAAGGGGCACAGAGCTGAGGAAAATGTGTATATGGATACAACCTGCAGTTATATACCTTGAAGAGTCAAATAGGTCTATTTTCAGACAGCAGCACAAACAATTCATTCAAATAGTGTAATTCAAGACAGGAATTGATTCAGTTGCCCGTAAATTATGAAATGGAAAATACCTGTTATGGTAAGTAAGTAGTTCAGTGTATTTACTGTGTCAGTGAACTTACTTAGTACTAACTCTCGAGTATCTACAAGGTTAAAAAAAAAACGGAAATCAGGTTTCGAGTTAAAGTACTTAATTTCTTTCCCAAATTAGTTCTCTTCTGGAAGATAATGCCCGATAGTTATCCGTGTAATACTTTCATTGTAATGGAATGGAGAATAACTGCATTAGGTGCAAAAGAGATATGAACTGTAAAGGTCGCTTTCCAGATAATGGGATTCATCAAGGAGACTGAGAAGGTAGTGGGCAAAATTCACAATGAGCATCAATTTCTTCCCTTCACTTCAACAATTTTGGTGGAGAGAAGGAAGTCAGACTTAAAAATTCAAGAGAGGTTTTCAGCTGCCAAAGTGAATTTGCTCCATCACTGTATCTTTTGAATAGGCTTTTAGTACAGCTGTGAACTGGAGATGATAACCAGCAAGGTCCGAATGATGAAAGAAAACTCCCAGATTCTTTTGATTTCTGCTACTACATACTCATTTCATTATTTTTACAAGGAAAATCAAGTTCTCCACTTCTTTATACAAGTTTCTTTTTCATTAATAACACAATATCTTCCCTGTATTTTACTTTATACAACATCTTTCATCTCAGAATATTTTAAACAGTTATTATTTGCGTTTTATACATGATGAAATTAAAATACAGGAAGGCTAGGGACCAGTTTCTGTGTCGTGTGCAAGCCTGAACCATCCCAGAGAAGCAAAAATTCTGCCTGAAACAAGATTATTCCCAGATCACCAATGTTGCTTTCCTTACAAACCAATGAAGTTAGGGAATAGGAAAACCCACTAATTTTATAGTTTCTTTTTTTCTTGAAAATGAAGTTCCATGACACTGTCCTCTTTTGACGTTGAGAACTGCAGACACAGTAGTCAACTCTCATTTGAATCATACCCACATAATCATTCCTCCTTCTTCCAATACGAACAAAGTCCTAGCCTTGCTCAAAACAAGCTGAGTTTTCTTCTGTAGTAGGGATTTCTACTGAGAACTGAGCAGAAAATATCAGCATTTGTATTCATTTGATTTGTCCACTTTACCAGTGAAATTGAGAAGTCTGGAACACACAGGCAGTATTTCCTTACTGTCCCAGCTGGCCTGCTTTTTGACTTCTGTTCTCTATCTTGGCAGATCTTTATTGGCTAGTAATTGACAGGGTCACTCTGCCTAGTCCTCTGCTAAATAGCGTTTTTAGCACAGTTTTCAATGTGCTAGCGAGACATAAGAGACCCTTCTTTTTTGGTGAACATCTTCAGAGAGATAAACTCTCTCATCGCTATTTTACTTTCTTATTGAAACTTTAAAATACGTTTTTCCAGAACTAGTAGCACATCTTGCAAGCACTTGAGAAAAGAAATTTGTCAATGCACCATCTTTAACAGGAAAAGGGGGAGTCCACTTTAGGATGCTTCCATGCCTTATGGCAGGTGGAAGAGTAGCCAGGAACTGTTAATAGCACTAAGCAAGCTCACAGGCTTGATTACATGATGAAAGCAAAGCCTTGAACCAGGCATCAGAAAAATGTGTTCTAAAAGGTGTTATTGACGCATACTAATCCCTACCCACTCCTTCTCAGAAGAACAAACTTTCTCTGGTTTTATTATGCCTTTATTATATTGTGAGGCTGGTAATTTACCATCTTGATACAAATACAAAAATACATGAAAGGAGATATTCGCTGTTTATAAGCACAGGGATGGTCCAGTACTTGCAAATACTGCATAGAGTGAAATTCAGAAGTAAGGACAGAAGATTCTTCCTTAAAATACATCTATTCTCAACTGTTCCTGTTTCCCATGGGAGAAGATATTTTACAAACAACTAGAAACCTGACTTAACCACCAAATCATAATAAATAGTAGTATTAACTTTTTTTTTTTAATGCATAGCTAAATGCTGCGAATCAAATGAAATTGCCTTAGACTCCTGAGACCAAATGCTGCAGTTTTGTGGACACGTGTGGTTAAAATATCCTTGGCTAATATGGCCGAGCATTCAACTGCTCTCAATTCTGAAACAGAGTGGACCGAGGATCTGGCTCTCATTTTTATTTCCGTGCAAAGTGCTTCCTAACATGGCGCAACACAGCAGGTGCCTTTGGCATTTCACATTAATGCTAATTGACAGCTAACAGTTTTCCATGAACCTCACAGAGAAGAGAGTTCCTGGTTTTCATGAGAATTGCACTCTGGTTGTCACCTGGCAGCTTATACAGACTAGTCGCGTGGACTCTTGAAGAAGGGCTTTGCACGTGTCAAAGTTACTTTATTTTTCAGGGATCTTCAGTGTATCAGATATTCATATATTCATGAAGCACTACTCATGGCTAACTCAGGAGAGCTGGTGATGCAGTCAAATATTTCAAATTAGTATGAAAAGTTTAAAATTTTTCTAAACTCCTCAGCCAAAACAAAACCCCTAAAATCTTTCATTTCTACAAAGTACTGCTGTGGAATTTTCACTAATTTAGTCCCTTGTTGGTGTTGGTCTGGGAGGACTCAGATTTAATTTCTCTTCAGGCAAGAGCTAATACAGTATTTGAATGCTTTGGGATGTTCAAAATAGCTTTGTTATGGACTGAAATCCACCTTGATTCTGCTTGAAATGGATAGTCAACTTAGTGGATTAATTGAGAAGGTAATGAAAACCTTTATAAATCAGTAGTCAGTAGACTACCTAGCGGATCAGAGGAGCTTTTTGATCCATCTCTAATTCATTAAAGCTACAGTAAATCCCACTGAACTCTGCTACAGTTAGCTCTATGTAAACTCTAGTGAATTAGAGAAAATTAGCAAAAAGTTTCCAGAATGAGATACCTACAAAATGCTAATGTGTTTTGTTTCTGTATGTCTCCAGAATTGACAAGACATGGAGGGGAGATGTCTTTTCATTTACCAGAACAGTGTGCTTAAGCGCAGGCAGCTATTACGAAGACTGTTATTTGAAAATAAGTCAATAAACAAATTTGGCTGAACATTTATTCCGATATAAAACATGTATGACTATTTCTAAATACAGCCCAGGCCCTACTAGAACCAAAATCCATGATCCAAAGCCCATTAAAATTGAAGGAATGACTCCCATTAATATCAATGGCTATTAGATAAGGCCACAAGCAGGGAAAATCCCCACTGAAAATAGAGAGAGTTCTGCCTGCATGAACTCCCCTTGGAAGCTGCTAGAGCTTTTTCTTCTTTCATTTCTTCATAAGTATTTTATAAAAAAACCTCACTGAACTTAGAACTTGTACATAGAACATTATGCAACATTTTTGTTAGGATCTTGCTGGTCTTAGCAGACCTTTCTTGTACATACTTCTGTGTCGCTTCAAGAGCCATCTGAAGATAGAATCTCCTTTTGGAAGCAAATGCTGTGGTTTATCTTGGCACTGTCACTCTATGGAAGGTATGGTGGACTAGAAAGAGCTGTTAATTTAAGTTAATTTATCCATTAAGATGTCAATCTAAGTACATTTTTACCCGCTTTCTGATGGAAGAAAGTCGCCTTTCTTTCAGAGTTCACTAAAATGAAACACTTTTTCTTGTTTCCATGCACAAGAAACAAAATACACTAAGCATGCTTTTTAGCTGAGTTTAGTAAGTGTGCTGGGAGATTCTGTTGTCATTTGAAATGTCTGCCTCAGAATGCGAATGGCTTTCCAGGGCTCATACCACAGCTTTTCACCAGACACCGTGCAATTAATGGCACACAGAAGTAAACTGATAAACAGGCTTTTGTCATCCGAATGCATTTTTTCATGCCACAGCCAGCCAAATGGTATTTTTGGGTAAAGAGATATTTTAAATTTCTTTATGAATTGTGGATTTATAAAATGTCACCAGGAAAGCTCCTTCAGATGTATTTATTAGAACATACATGTGGGAATGTTTATGCTTTATATTCAGAGACTTAGCAAAAAATGATTTTAGGAATTACCTGGTTAATTGTCATTGCTTCCCATGTAACCATTTCCGTTGTCTACACAATTAGAGCTTTTTGGATATATTTAGAAATATTAGCTTCACTGTTATGAAAGTCCACAGGTCTTTTCATATCATTTTTCCATCCACTTTGAAGAAATAGTCTCTAACACACACACCAAGAAATTGAAATAAAATAGAAATCATGTGAAAAAGCTAGGAAATATGTTAATTGAGCAATAAATAAATGCAAAACAAGGCTGCACAATGACAAGGAAAACTAAATGCATAATACCCAGGCCTTTAGCAGGCCTTTTTTTACCTCTGAGGTTAAGTCGTGGCACTGATGTCTTGTGGGCAAGATGACGTGGAAGGGGGAAAATCTTTAGAATGTAATGCTATAACTGTTTCGAGCGAAGGTATTGACTATCCCCAAAAATCAGATTAGTGATCATGCAAAAGGCATTTATAGGCAGTATCTTTTGACAAAAAAAACCCACAAAACTTACCCGTATGCAAGACAGAGAAAGAGCAAGAGAGTAAGAGAAAATATGAAACAAAAAAAAATACAAGTGGCAAATGCATGATAGTGGAAAACAGTGCGAAACAGCATATGGACCTCTTTCCATCCCTAGGGCAAATATTTATGTTCCTGCTTTCAACTCCATTAATGCGTAAGATGATCTAAGAGGGAAGCTGAGCTTAACTTTTCTATACTGGTCATGCATAAGCAAAACTTACACTCTAAATATGAAACATCTACGTGAAAATTTACAGTACTGGTCTCTGCAGAACTCCCATCAGATTTTTTCAGCTGTGCAAATATATAAATATTCGACAATTATGCACAGTTACAAACCTTTTTCTTATTTATTCCTTCAGGATTGTTACTCTTCTAAAAAAGAGCTTATAAATCGGAGCTATTCATATGATTTAAACCAGAAGTGAGTACTCAAAGAGAATAGGGCTATGTTCTAAACTCTTTGCAGCACTTTATAGCAGAGAGGGATGGAAAATTATGGTCTCAACGTATCTGAGCATAAGCAGCTTACTTGCAAGCCTTTTTGATATCTCCCACTCCGGACAAGATAGATTACACACAAAACTTGATGGAGATGGCTGTGAAAGCTATGCCAAATTTGTCCAGGTTTCAGGAGCACTGTAATTCCCCTTTTTTGCTGGCTTTTTTTTTTTACCCAGGTAAGCTTTCCCGAAGGAAAAGGAAGTAGTATGCCTGGGATAAATTTGATATTCAGCAGTTTTAATTACACCAGCAAAATTTGGTCACACTTGAGAATGCAATCTTCAACCTTGCTTTTGTCTCTCTTTGTTCTACTGAGTTAATGAATGAAGGTATCATAACAAGAGTGTAACTTTTCACACAACCTGTGTAAACTCATGTCCCAGACTTCAGATGCATCGTAAGTGTAGCTGCTCTGAAGTATCTTGACCTTTTAAAATGGAACAGGAATATATTTGAAAAGTGAGTTCCAGATAAGTTAGTGCCATTTGCTTTGAGGAAAAATGTGGAAATCTGGACACACAAGAGAAAGAATGAAGTTTATAAGCAACCATATTCACTCAGATAGGTCAGTTATAAAGCTGGTTAAACAAAATTCATTGTCAAAGCGTGAGAGATCACTCAAGTCCTATCGATACTGCTACTACCAACATCTTTTGGTACCTGGACATCATTTACAAATTCTGTGACTAATTTGTGGAGACAGGATGAATATTCACTGCAAACTCTGAATATTCCTCATTGTTCACATTGTGTTTGATAACATACATCTTGACACAGACGAATATAGACTCTACACAGTAAGCAGAGCAATCATGCTTATTGTCAGGAGAATAAGCCTTATACTCTAGCTTTTGGGTTATTATAAGAAGTGTCAGAAAGGTTAATCCAATTCCACACTATAGGATTCCCTCAAGACTCAAAAGCAGAACTTTAAAATGTATAATCTGGTCTCCTGTGTCTGTTAATCCTTTGCACCAATGATTAGTTCCTGTTTAGGTTAGCAAATAAAAAAAAGATTAAATGAAGGTTAAAGGTTCGCTAAGCCTGTTTCCTTTTTATTTATTATTATTAATAATCATTATGCTAACAAAACTTAAGTAGGGTTTCAGAGCCGCAACTGGAAATCTCCTTCTTATGGTGAAATAATGTGTTCCTTGGATACATAAAATGCATTAGGCACAGTTTCAAATAAAATCAAAGCTGGTGGGTTACAAAGGTCAAACAAATTAAGCTTTCTTTTAGATTTGCATCACCATCTGAGCCCAGTAACATGCTTCTTAATTGAATAGTAAGCACTGTCAGTCAACCTCAGCCAAAGCAGCTCTGATTATGTAATGGCTTTCAATTGTGATTATTTCAGTGTAGCATATGGAATATTTCACATCACACTTAGCTAGCTTTGCTACTGCTGACATCTTCATCTGAAGTGGAAGCTGTTTAAAGTCCTCTGATCTCTCAATTGTTCTAAAATATGAGCTATTTAAATACATTTTTCCTTGCAATTTATGCCTACCAGTAGCAATGGCCAACTGTTTTTTGCACCATCTTTAAGTTTATGGAAAAGTAGTTCTGCCAAAAATTTAAAGTCTGAAAATCCACCCATCTTTTGTTTTCCATCTTTCAGGGCTGATATACTGCATTTCTGGTTCAATAAATAAACAACTTGTGTTTTGAACATTTGTGGAGTGACTTCTCTAAGATATTAATCTCTCAAAGCTCTGAAGAGCTACCTACAGGAATATTTTTGTTACATGTATTGATCTGCACACCTGTCCTTCTACAAAAATACAAAGTCAAAGCTACATGAAAACATGTACATAAATTGGCAAGATGTAGAATTATTGTATCATTACTAGGAGATTGTCCTTTTTCATTCACTGGGGGAGTTACATGTTCCCCCAGTGTTCATATTTTGGGCTGGGTAGAAAAAGTCCCCTTATGTTGCAGAGTACCTGATATAAAATAAGCAATACCAGCAAATACAAGGCAATAGAGATTACAGTAGTAATTCCAGTAGAAATTTCAGTATTAATTTTGCCAGTTCTGCTGCACCAGTGCATTATAATTCCCAGAAGGAGCAATAGGGTAATTTCTTCCCTAAGAAAAGAAAGGAAAAAATCCTGACATAAACTACAAGCCAAGCCAAGGTCTGTTTTAGTACTTTGATATTTGTATATCATTTGACTGATACCTGATGTATGACAGCTTCTACAAATCATCCATGAAGCAGAATATGTAAAAATTCATTTTAAATTATACAAACCATGCATTTCTATTCATGCGTGATTCTTTATTTTAGAAATATCTTATCACTTCAGTGCAGTGGTTTGGTTTTTTTGTTTTTTATTTAATGATGATAGGTGATATATCTGACAGAGAATGAAGCATTTGACACTCCGCATAAAGGATTACCAAAATGATGTGAGTATCTCTTTCTTAGAGATCTTTATAAAAGCCAAACACTCATACAGTTTTATTTTCTATGGCTCCATTTTAAAAATGTACACAGCAGCATGGAAACAGTCCAAAAGCTCAGCTGCACTGGAATGCTTTTGATGCAAACTCTTCCATCAAAATGCATGAACTCACAAGGAACTGTGAGCTGATGAAAGCAGGAACCACAATATATGAATGGTTTAGTTCACCTGTGTACTCTCTGGAGCTGGAAGCTGGTCTACTGCTATTTCTAAGACCGGGAAACAGTATCATTCTCTCTGTAATTTCTTCCCCTTAACTCATTCTAGAAGAGACTTTAAAGAAAAGCAATCTGTTAAGGGCATAATGTTCACAAATCAATCAAAAAAAAAAATCAGATACTGGTCTCATTTCATTCAAAGAACTTTTTGCCGATGGCAGCAGCTGAAGCAGGGTATGAGTCAAAGATTGCAAAATGCTAGTCTGGCATGCAGTGTACTCCTTCTTCTTATGAAAAAACTGCAGTGTCCAAAAGGGATAAAACTATGGCTGGAAGGAATACAAAGGACATAAGACCATCAACGCAGTTTGCAAACAATACTTATCTGTGTATGTCATTGAAAAGAGTGCAGCTACTTCCCTTCTTACTTATGCAGAAGAGCGAGATAGAACCAAGAACTAAACCAAAATGCTGATCTTACTTGTGAATTTCCTTTCATCACAAAAACGTTTAGTCATAGGTTTCTAATTTAAAAGAAAATCTCTGATTTGCTAACAAGCAGTAATATGCAACGTAACTGATTTCTTCCTGATCCACTGATGAACATGCTCAGAGTCTTAATTGCCTTTAAGCTCAGCTTTAATGGTACAACAGCATTCCAAACAGCATGCAATTCCAATCTTTCAATCACTTTTCACTGAAAATAGTATTTTTCAAAAAATTCATTTTTCTTCCTCAGTGACTAAATGCCAATATTTTGTTCTTGCTCTATAAAAGCTACAAAGTGCATGATCCTTTGCAGCTGAGGTTTTTCTTAAGAGTTACTTCATGCCCCCTCAATATCTCAGCACAATCTGTCTCTCTACTCCGAAAGAACACTTGCACTTACACAGAGATCGCTACATATGATTTGAAAAAACTCACCTGTTCTTTCCTCAGAAAGCAATTTTCTTTATCCATGAGTAAACATATTTCATCTGTTTGGGGGGTGTTTGATCACTGTTATTAATTCATGGCAAATGTCAAGCAATGATACTTATACTCCAGGGCCAGCACATGTCAATGTGTATTATTGTGCTGGGTGCAGCTGCAGTGGCTGCAGAAGGACCTTTATGAGGAGAAGGTGCCCTGGGCTGGACCCAGCTAATTCCAGCAGCTCCAGCTGACCCACCACAAGACACAGCTGAGCCCCCCAGCCAAGGCGATGCTGTCTCTGGGAAAGTGTATTTAGGAAAGGGAAAAAGATGCACACAAGGAGTGACAAAATGATGAAACAAGTGTGAGAAACAGCCCTGCAGACACTAGGGTCAGAGAAGAAGGAGGAGAGGAGGTTCTCCAGGCAGAGATTCACTGCAGTCCATGGAGAGGACCCATGCTGGAGCAGAGAAACAATGCCTCATGCTGGGGCAAATAAGGACTAGAGAGGATCTGTTATGGATGGACTAAAGCCTCCATTCCCCGCATGCCATTCCCCCTCCCCTTTTTCTTTCACTGTCTAAATCTCTTTTAGTCAGTGATAAATTAAATTAATTTTCTCCAAGTGTAGCTTAGTTTGCCCATGACAGTAATTGGTGAACAATCTCCCTCTCTTAGCACACAAACTTTTCCATCTTACTGCCTCTCCCCTGTCCCACTGAGGAGTGGGAGGAAATAAACAGCTGGGTGGGGGCATCTGCTAGTCAGCCGAAGTCAATTCACCACCATTATACATCAATAAAACTAAATGATCTTCAACTAAACCTGATCTTCAACTTTGTTTTAATGTCTTTGTTAATTTTTTTCCATGTTCAGAGAAAGAAAATGAAACGGTCTCAGTATCTGCTACTTAAGCAGAATTACGAATCGGAATGGAAATTTCATCAACTTCATTCTTTTTCCTCCAAAAAACATTTATAAAAGTAAAAATTATGCAGTTGTCAGTGTTTCATCTCACTTTCCTCTTTTCCAAAGCCGTGTGAAGACACCCACACATCTGTGCCCTGATATTAAACCCAGACTGTTGCAGAACAGGGATGGAGAGCATTAGGAAGCCCTTATGGAGCTCTGCCTACCACCCCTTGTCACTTGTGCTGGTGGAGATTCAGCAGCACTTTCTCCAATTGTGGCAAATGTATCAAGAAAGGCAGTTTACACGCAGGCCCTCCGAGCCATCTACTGGCAGCACAGGTATTTTGTGCCCTCTGTGGATTTCCCCTCTTAGTGAGGGCATGGCCACCTTTCATTTTCCAAATCAATTAAAGCTGCAGGTCATGACGAGCTGAGAGGCAATC
The DNA here is from genome assembly GCA_013398015.1 of Oreocharis arfaki. NCBI lineage: Eukaryota > Metazoa > Chordata > Aves > Passeriformes > Paramythiidae > Oreocharis > Oreocharis arfaki. The sequence continues at coordinate 102,989 of VZRR01002568.1, forward strand.
TAGCAACTACTACTTTAGTGTTTTTTCCTAGATGAGCGAGTATCAGCTCACTGTGTAAGATATGCTTAGAGTTTTGGCTGCAAGGCAATTACATTAGACCTCATAGCGTTTGAAAGTGTTGCTGAACCATACCTACCACCTATTTGTATGACTGAAAAGTGGTTGGATGCACTTGAAAAGAGATTTGCCTACCTACAGCAATCATGCTAAGAACAATAAAGTATTTTCATGTTGAATCAAGCAAATTTCATAGCCCAGAAGACATTAATGAACAGTGTTGCCTGAATGTGTTGCATTTCATACTGCCATGTCCTCAATTTTTAGACACATTTTCCCAGTCCATCATTTTGCAAACAAGATTTTTTTGACAACTTGCAGCCAATTGCTTATGTAAGACTTAGCAATCATAAATATCTTCCCAACTGTGCAATAGAGGGAAGCCCACATTAACAAACCCTGGTCTGCATGGAGCACTCTGATATTCAATCAGATGAATTAGCGGTTCAAAAAAGTTCGCAGGGTAGACAGATGGCAGTCACTTAAGATTGCCTTATCACATTACAGCCCCACAGACCTGTCTGTTGTGTTCTGTCAATGTATGGCTAGCCGCAGGATTTTCAATAGAACTGTCTTTTCAGAAGAAAGTTTTCTGGATCTTTCCTAGCAGATTTTCCGTCGTATGTGAAAACATATAGCAGAACCTTTCCTTCATTCCTCCCTGTGTTTTTTAGTCACTTGTCCTTTTCCTGCCTCTTTTCTTCATGCTTTTAGTTACAATTTCTCCTGTCTGCTTTTTAAGAGGAGGAAATTGGGTGAGTGGAAGTAATTCCAGAATGAAGTGGAGGAAGAGGTGAAAAAGGCCATGATAATTAAAGTCTATTTCCTTTTTTCTACTTGAAGATGAGAAACTAGTTATTTCAGCTGTTCATGAATATTTCTCCTGGTTTTTGTTTTTTTTTCAACACACATCGTTCAAGCCATTTCCTCTTTTCCCAACTCATTGTTGGTTATGATTCTCCATTTAATACATACTCAATGAATTGAATGTGACTACTACTACTAAACATGTATGAGATCAAGCAGATATTACCAGATTGTCAGTCAGACAGTTGTAGGAAAAGGTCAGATCATGATTAGAGCTGAAGTCAGTGTTTTCTGAATTCAATATTCAGTATTAAAATATGCTTAGGTTTGGGGGATTTGACAAGGTTTGGGGTCATTTCATTTGAGGGTTTATTTTGTTATTTTGTTTTGGATGAGATTTTTTAAGTTGAAATCTTAATGGAAATAAAGAGAAGAAAATTATTTGGGGAGGTCTAGGTTTTAGGGAGCTCTATTATTATTTTCATACTATAAGTTTCTGTCTTTATCCCTTTAAGGAATAAAATCATAAGCAGATGACAGGTTGCTGCCCAAAAGCGCCTAGCAAACATCTTGTCAGCTGCTGTGTTGGAGAGCAGATTTACAGGAAGAGAAAGACAGAGAAATGAAAGGGAAAGGGAAAGGAAGAGGAAAAAAGGAAAAAGGGGAAAAGGAAAAAGAATCATAAAAAGATGAGAGAGAGAGAAATAGAGTGAGGTACCTTTATCTGATAGTACAAGGCTAGGAAAGCCCCGCCCTTTTACGAAGTATTTGTGACTAGTAAGTGAGCAGAAAGGTTTGAATGTTTAATATACTTGCTCTGTCAAGCTTATCATCTGGGAGCATCTCAACGAAAGATGAAACAGACTGGGTTAAAGCAGAACATACATTCACCCTCTCTGGGGTTTTTGAGGAATTAAATGTCCTTCTCTCTTTCTAAAAGGAAGTTTTCTCATTTGTTGTTTCACCAACCTTTCCTCATAAATGTCCCGAGCATGTTAATGCCTTCCCTGTTTATCTTTCCATGTGAATGGATATCCTTTTAATTGTTAAAATATATAAATGTCACTGTTATAGAGATTATCTTGTACTTACATAAACATGTAATGTACGGAGGCTACTATTTATACGTCTGTATACACACACATGCAGACACAAAGAAAACCCAGAAGACCAATACTGAATGAGAGAGAGAGACAGAGAGAGTGCCAAACTCATGGATAGATGAAGATGCACTATTATCTTGACACTTATGATGATAATACCAAATTACAGTGGAGTTAAACTATTGAAAATCTCACTGATGTAATTTTCAGTCTGCACCTAAACTGTAGTTTATGGAACCTGTGATACAGAGAGAAGGGACCCTACTCGATAGGGACAGCGTGGGAAGCATGATGTCTGCATCAGCTAGAAAACTGCAATCTTAAGGAAAATAAATTCACTCTAACATAGGATTTGCTTGTTGTCTGGAGGTTTTGTTTGTTTGATTTTTAATGTGGGTTTTCTTAGGGTTTGGCAGTGTTTGGGGTTTCTTTATTCATAAGGAACAAATGGACTGCAAATACAGAGATTTTGTCCAATCCTGTCACATCGTTTTCCTTGATGGTGCAGGAGAAATGGGATAGAGATTTATGACTTCGTGAACAGCATATTCTTGTATTACATGCCACATAGTAATTTATTGTTTATTGCACTCGAATGTGAAATATTTTGTAATACACATAAATATGTGTGTGCACGTGTGTTTTGTATGTGTCTGTATTTTTATACAAATGCACATACACATAAAAAAATATGAGTTTAAAATCAATGTGTCATTATTAAAAAAGGAAGAAGCAACCTCTCATTATTTTCAAAACCACCACACTAAACCTGTAACTATACAGTATTTCTCTGATTTATGTATTTCTGAATAAGCTGGCTCTTCAGGGAACTAGGAGGACCTTGCAGAGATATTTTTCTTTTCTTCCCTGACACACATAAATTTGTGAGTTCTACAGAGGAACATGTCTGTATTTTTTCAATGAAAAAAACACCCCAGATGTATTTATTTGATGTGGATTGTATAGAATAACTGTCTTTACACTATATGAAATTTACTGGTACAACAGTATGATCTTCCATTGAAAACAGGATGGACAGAAATAAAAATAAGCAAAACAAAACAAACCCTCGCATTCAGGGGTCATAATTCCCATATATCCCTTGCTGTTGATTATCCACTGATTTCTTAGAAGAGAAGCCTCCTTCGTAAATAAACATATTTTTAAATTTTTATCTCATAGTATAAATAGCTCCCTGGCATACAGGATCTTGTATTCTCCACTAACAAAAAAAAGGACCATCCGAAACCAGTGGGGATTTAATCAACATGGTAAGTAGAATGATCATATTACATTCAGTCCTAGTGTAAACTTACAAAGGAAGTAAATTAGCAGGCTTTTCCATAACACGTTAATTTTCTAAATAAAATACAGTTTTATGAAGTATATAATCTGAAAAAAAGGGCTAAAATGCAGTAAGCTTTTAAAAAAGGAGTCAATTTAAAAATATGTGCATTTTTTGCAAAAAAATTGATAAATTAAAAAATTAATTTAATATGGATTTAATATGGAAAACTGAGAATTTCTTGATTAGGAATTGTTTGGCTCTTTTGGTTTTGACTTAGTCATTTATCATACACAGAAGAACTGTGAGCTTTTATTTCACAAACATGTAAGGCTGTGTTTGCAATATGCTGCTGCCTGCCCTCAGACAGTGATCAGAAAATGCTGGCACTTCCATTTCTAGCACAGACTACAGATCTCTGGACCATTTGGAAACAGGAGAGGGAAACTAAAAACAGTATCTATAGGTGGGTACTCTCTGGTGAGCCTAATAAATCCGCACAGAGCAAAGATTATGTAGCCATAAAATTCATGATTCTGTAGCTTCTTCAGCCGCCCATGCTTCCGCACCCTCCTCACCCTCATGCACTCACACCCCTGCTATGTTATAGCTTCACAGTTTTCGTAGGAAAACAGTGACAATTCCCTTTCCAGACTGCCTTTGCTAGGTGGACAGGCATGTGAGATTCTTGGAGGCACGTAGTACAGCTCCAAGGAGGATGTCAGACAACTACAGTCATTGGATCTTCAAAGACCTTGTCAAACTGTCCACTAAAGGCAGCTCAGTGTTGCTGTACTGTGCATCCCTTCACCCCTGAGCTTGCAAGTCATCACGCTGCAGAGCCTGTGCACATGAGCAGAGTAACAAATCAAGGAATTGTTCCACAGTTAATGAAATGGCAGTGATTGCCAGAAAAATGAAAGGCAGCAGAGGCTACAAAATCAAAGGCACCTGTCTACATGCCCAAAATATAAAATCCAGCAAGAATCAGTATGTATAAATAAGAATCAATTATCTCTCAACACATCCTCCTTTTAACACAGCAACGCTGCATGTGCAGTTGAATGATGTTCCACCAAAAAGTTACAACCGTAGGTTGTACAGCTGGGTGTACTCTCATATGCTGCTTTTGCAATTTTCCTGGTTTAAAAGAAGATACACCAACAGTGTGACAGATAGCCTGAAGTGATGGGTAGCTGAGAGTAACAAATAACATGTGAAAGCCAACAAAATACTTTTGAAATATTCTAGTTCTGGGATTCTGAAATTTAATTTGTACTGCCAAAGGCACATAGAGGGTGTCTGAACAGGGAAATTTCTTTCTGCCTACATTCCATTATCTGGTAACAGCAATGCTCGGCACACCTTTGCAGTGCTGCTTTAGAAAAGATTTTTTAAAAAATCATAATCCCAGTATACTATTCTTCTCCAGTGGTTTTCTTACCTGCAACTCTGATTATTCCTTGGCAAAAAAATGGAGCTAAAGACAAAGGTCTTCATGTGCCACCAAAATTTTATATCAAAAAAAGGAGCTTTCCATTAACAAAAGATGTGAAGCCTAAAATAAGGCAAAATTAGATCCTTTTAGATCAATCCGATAAGTTTTTAATTTGTTTCTGGGCTAGATTGTCTTCTTTTACACATTACTTTTCAAGTAAAAGAAGTGTGCTTTCTTTTACCAAAGGGGTGATAGTCACTGTTACGAAGAAACTAACCCCAGCCTATGAACTACTTTTTGAAACTATTCTATTTAAATTACAGCTAAGATTAGTTCACAAGAAGGTACAGAAAACTGAACACTGGTAACAAAAATCTTCCAAATTTTGTTTATGTCTGTTACTGAACTAAATTAAATTCTAAACATATTTTGGCCATCTAGCTTCTTTCGAGAATGTCACAAATAGACATATGTGGACATATGACTCCATCTGGACTAATATTTCTTGCCTGATACACACAGAATAAATTGGAGCACAGCCTGAAGGGAGATAAATTTCTGTATCACCAAAAAGAAATAAAAAGCTATGTCTATCATCTTGTTTGACGTATCTATTTATAACTACTAAAGGATGGAATATTCTTTCACTATTAGTGTTACACACCATTTAAAAGGATTGACTTACATGTATGATTAGTAGAGGTTGCTAAAATCAGAGCTGCAGATATTAATGAAGATTAGGAACTGTACTTTATCTTTGCAATAAAGCACCAAATCTTTAACAGAAAAACTAGCAGACAGGAAAATCCTTTTTGAATACCCTAGAACTACGGACATCGATCTATTTCAAGGATTGTCTTAGGTGGAATTCTAAAGTGGGTATGAAAATAATGCTTTGAGCAATAAGCTCTGCTTAGGTTCTCCCCAATAAAAAAACCCCAAAAATTTGGTGGAATTGAAATACCTGCTCCCATTGCCCTTTCATGCCCGTGGAGTGAGCTGGCTGGCAGTGCAGCGCTGCTTGGTCCCAGGGCACAGAGCTCCTGCCCCTGCCCATGGTCCATCTGCCCCTCTGGCCAGGCTGCTGCCACCCCTGTGCCTGTCCCATGCACCCATTTCCCACCCTTTCCAAAGGAAATCATCCTGTGCTGCTGGGAAATTCTCCATCTTTATGCTACCTCCTGATGCACAGTGAAGTGCAACACAGGCCAGAGCTTCCCACAAGGCTGAAATTCACTTCTTTATCAGCCGTGCTTAAAATCTCCACTACAGCTTGAATGGGAAAGGTGAGAAGAGATAATTTTTTTCCTCCTGTGTTATCAGCAGACTTTCATTATTGTCACATTCCCTGGACATGTTTTACCTTAAGTACAGATAAAGCAAAGTACAAAATCATGGAGTGAGCATGTCAGGAATCTGTTTGGAAACATTATAATACAAATGCTGAAAAAAACAGGCCCCCAAGGTATCCTCATAATCTGTCTTGAACACAGCATCAAAACTGTTGTATGAAACAAGATAGCAATTTTTCACAAAGGAATTTGGAGGTTCAGTAGATCAATAATACTGATATAAAAGGTCTTTCTAGATAATGCTATACACACAGTGTGAAAATTCTACACTGAGCATCATTCCAGCTGTTTTCTGAAGAAGACTATTGAAAATCTTTATTCATACGAATAAAGTCTACGTAACTGGAACCATATCTGATACACAAGATTTTTGTAGAATTTGGACCCATTCTCATTCAAGCTCTATTGGTGGGCACTACAACTTGTTATTAGAGACACTTGCAGAAGGCAGTTGACAGCACAATCAAAAGCAAAATATCTCCCATCAGGCGTCCTCAAATGCAGATGGAAAATCAATTTCTATGTTCTCAGGAGACTATTTCAAACAACTACCAGTGAGAAATTCTAATGGTTTTGCATTGTTCCTTGCAAGGACCAGGGGAATACTAAATGAACAAATTCACTATGGACTTCAATTCACTCCAATTACTGGATATTTCTTAAATATCAGAATAAAAATTAATTTGAAAAAAAGGGTTTAGATTTTCACTTTTCCCAAAGCTTTGCTATGCAGTTGAGTGAGGCAAGGCAGTTATCAGACACTCAGTGAAGACAATGGAGTCTGGTGAATGGTCTCATTTGGAGATAACTGTATGGGACACATCTTTCTGTTAAGTCTCTGCACAGAAATAACTTCGGTCTTACTAACATAAACAAAAAAAAAAAGGTGAGATAAACTGAGGGGTTTTTTGTTGCATACATTTGAAGTTCCAATTAACATAAATTTTGAGCATCCAAAAGAAGTCCTGGATGTTTACTGTATAATTATTGCCCAGAGAAAACCCTTAAAATTTTGCTGTACACATACGACCATTGTATTTCTAACTCTAAGATTTGAGTTACCTCCTTTGTAAATGTATCTCCTCATATTCAGATGAATCATAATTGATGTCTAACTTATTACTGTCTGCATTTTCCCCTAAAGATAGACCATGCTTAGTGACAATCTTATATAAAATGCTGCCTGACATGAATTCTGCTAGCTTTAGAAAGGCAGTAGTAATAATAATATTGTAGTAGTAATAATATTCCACTAAATTTGTCTAGACATCAAACTCTCATTTTTTCAGATACCCAAATTTTTTCCAATAACTGCATGCATGAATTTTGAACCGTACACTTTATTTTTATAGGAATCTGTAGAAGTAAGAGTTGAATCAAGATAAAAATTTAAAGAAAACCACTGCAACTTAGAAATAGGGTCATTCTTTTTAGGTGAGGAAGTTAGAAAGTCAAAGAAGTAGGTGAACACTCAGATGTCGAATTTCCCATCTGTGTTCTAGGCCCCAGCACAAGTCTATCTATACCTGATATTTTAGCCTATCCAACTCTGCACAGTACAGCATAAAATCTGGAGTGCTCAGGCAAACACAAAATTTTTCCTAGGTTTTGAAAAGCCCTGCTTTGCAGCAACATACTGTCTTCAAATGAAAGAATCATGACATGAGCCTGGATACTTAGCTATGACATCTGTTACGTAGTAAATTGTATTGCATGCCACATGCATGGTGAAGGGAAAAGAGGGATTTTAGCTCCTAAAACACGCCTCATTATGTGATGGTGCATGGGCACAGACAGTGACACCCAGGACGTATGGAAAGGCTACAGTGTCATAAAATGTACAAATGATGTTGTTGTTTCTATCATTGAGAAAATGGAGATGTTGACTCTCCTGAGGATAAAGAAAGACAACTCTGCACTGAATAAAATAGTAAGAGTTGGCAGGCACAATTATAATTAAGATCTCTCTTAAAAGTTGCTTGCATGAATCCACTTGTGAGAAACTTTACTGGTTTTCATAAGGAATATATTTTGTTTCTTTAACTCTCTCATTCCTTTCTTGGTGGCTTGCATTTCAAAAGCAGTGCACATGTTATAGACAATCATAAATCATTCAAACGTTGAAAACTCCACTGCAAGATGATTTAGAAGACCAAAATCTGTTTTCCAGACATGCAGAGTTTTTCCTATCATTATACAGTCTATTAGCCTATTAGATTCATTAAACATAAATTAAACTACACAAAAACAAATTTGGAGGTGAAATTTTGAGACTCCAACCCACCTCCATTGCTAAGACAAATGTGATGCATACATAGTGCTAGCACAGCCCACTTAATTACTACTGACTTCTGAATGACCTACAAGGACGAGTCTCCACTAGTGCAATTTTTGAACTTAACATTAGAATGCAGCTGCCTGTGTTGAGACATTTGGGCTGAGGCTCAATATTTAAACAACTGCTCTGGGCACATAGACCAATATGCCTAATGTAGGACTCACAGGCTTGGAAAATGTGGCCTAAATCATGTGAGGAAAGAGTTATAGCACTCATTGTAAACAGTAAGTGATAAAGTGGAGGAGTTGTTAAGAAAATATTTGGATAAGGTCAGGAATGTCTAACTAAGCTGTTTTTTATTGCTCAGGGATCAAGATGGATAGAATAGGACTAGGATATTTATGGTATTCCAAGAAAGGAAACAAGTGAAAGGAAATTCTTAATTTGACACGCCAATATGGCAATTTCCAGGCTAGGCTCAAGTTGAAAACATAAAACAGGTATAAGGAAGTGATTATAAAGCAGATTAATGTAGATAATAATTGCAAAAAATCAAGGTATAAAGAGTTCTTCTAATAAATCTTCAGTATTATAACAGCAAAGAATAGAAAAAAAGTCATTCCTCTAGACAGTTTAAAAAAATCGTAATTTTGATCATGACAACAGACAAAAATTTTCCTTTTTTCTTATCCAAGTATTGGGTTCCTGTATTGACAGGAAATTGGCATTGTCCATAAATGAAACAGGAACACTATTCTTATGGACAGCAAAGGAAATATTTCAATTAAAGCAGGTAATACTATGATTTAACTGGAAACTATTTAGACAGCAGTAAATTCCATGAATAAAAAACTTGAGATGCTAAAGTATTTTGTGTTCAAAATTCTGCTACAACCAACTGTAATTATCTCCTTTCTCCTTGTAGGAATATTCTAGAAAAATCTGCAAAGAATTAATAGATTTGAAAATCATTTAAGAGATAATTTTTTTCTTATTTTGAGTAACTTGTACAGTCAAGAAAGCATAACCTAAACAAGGTATTTAAAATAATTTAGGCAGAATGATCCTGCTTTCTGCCTGAGTACTATATTGACAGATATTTATTGCTGCAAGGTACTTGCATTTGCAAATCATTGAAGGAAGCCACACACCTCTGATCTGGTTTCCCTATATTTATGTGGCAAATCAGATGAAATTTTGTGAGATCTTGCATGAAAGATGCTAGATTCAGACATGGCACGGGTCTGAGAACTAGAAGTTACTTTCAGCCCACTTTCCCAACATCGCAAAGGTTTGGAGATATGTCTGGAGAGAACAATAAATAAAACTGAGTTATTCACTCTATTCCTCAATTGCAGCTTGGCTCTTAGAGCATAAATGTAAGTGTAGTCTCCTAACTAACTATAAATAGCATAGCATGAAAGAAACTTAAATCTGTCTTTCTTTTGCTTTCCCCACACTGATGATTTACTTCAAACAAGAGCAGAAGTTCAGTGTTACAAGAAGAAAATAACCCTTTTTCCTTTATTCAAGGAGACTTTTCAAGAAAAAACATGTCAAATTAATTGTCCTGAACACCTCTCAATATGTTTATTTTAATTTTAAAAGACATATTATATATATTCTGTTAGTCCTCTATAAGCACTAAGAGTAGTAGTACATATTCATAGTAGTCAGTTTTGTCACATTTTAATCTGTTTGCTTTTTCCCCCAGGTGGTAAAGACAGGGGCAGACACTGCCTCACATGCCTGGATTTACACCAGGTGCTCAATTTATCTGGTAGTGGTGTTGCTCTGCCGTGGTGTGTGGCGGAGCAGCCGGCACTGGCAGCAGCTGGGCATGTCCTGTGTGTGCGCCTGTTTCCTGACCTGGCATCCTCCTCCCTACCCAAGAAGTGCAGGTGGGTCTGAGAGCAGCCTTTCAGAGAGGTGGGAGGCAGTCTGGAGCTTCCAAAATCCTTTCTTTCAGGCCAGGAAAGCCAGGTTTCCAAGAGACAGGATTAAATACATAGAATTATTCTGTTTTGAAGACAATTGCATAGCAACTAGCGTGGCAGCTGAGAAGTGGAAAGACTGCAAGATTGCAATTAAAGAGGTAGCACAACTGCATTCAAATGGCTTTGAACAACAACTGCTGTTGCTGTTGGACGTTTCTGTAATATCTGTTTTGTTCAGGAGCCTGTCTGAATTTTCAGACATGAGACTCCCCCATGGCACCAAACAGCAAAGAACACGAGCATAACAGCCGGCATTTACTGACCACATTTGTGAACTGAATGTGATTAAGAATAAGAGCAAACAAACAACACCTAGAAAGAAGGAAGTGGGGGATACAAATAGACTTGTACTGCCAGAAGACTGTATTTGCTGACTGCAATTCTCCCAAGAGTACAGACAGAGCAGGAGTACAAAATGATTTTGCCTGTAATTCTGACAACAGGAGAAGAATCCAGAAAGAGAAATACTTCAATAACTCCATGGGAAACTATTATGAGAATACAATAAGAAATAGCTATAGGGCATAATATTAAAACAGGTGGTAGAAGTGTTTCATAACTCAGAACATGTCTGAGGAAAATATCAACATTCTTTCCGATCTGCCAACAGGAAACACAAGTGATAGCTACTGTGAAAAATACATATACCTGCCTATAAGTGGGAAAAGAATTGCTATTCAAGTGTAGTTTCTCTTTCCTAAACAGCTGATATTTGCCTTGCAGATAAAGTCGTTGAGACAAATGCAACAAAATAAAAAATAGTATTTCCAAATTATAACAGCAGCTAAACTTTTCACAGAAAGCGCATAAGCAGAAGGCAAGAAAAGAGAATGTATTTTTTGTAGCTTTTAATTTTCTCATAGTGTCATCTCTTACATCAGAAGGTCTCACAAAATTCTGTAGGAACTGCTATTTATCACAACCTGGAAACCAAGAATACCTCCAACAACTCTTGTGTTAGAAGACGTGACAGCCATTGATTGCTTACGTTTTTGTTCTCAGTAGCACCTGAGCCTGGCTGATGCTCTGGAAATGTCTCCAAACCAGAAAACACATAACATGAAAGCCAGCCTCGAAAAGCCAGTTAAATTCTGTATTATTGCCCAGCATGATCAATGACCAATATATGGTAATAGCTCTTCATCTTTACCACAAACTGAAAAACGCAAAGTTTGTGTGAGAGGGGAAAGGATTGCAGTTCCTCTCATCCTCTACTCTGCCAGTTACATCTTCAAAGAAGTGAAATATAACTACAAGATGGAGAACATTTGAGATTGACAATGGGCATTTCATTTTTGTGGGAATTTTCCATCTTCCCATTGTTCTCCATTTACTTACTTTTCTCTTTTATTTAAAATAAAAGCAACCTAGACTGAAAGTACGTGTTTTCCTGTCCTGTACAAAAAGCGTAATGAGAGGTACAGGCTTCATTGGGTCACTTGACTAATTCCTAGATAAGAAGCCAAACTGTATTGCGCTGTTTTACAGTAAATGCAGATCTTCTACACCTTTAAGAAAGCAACATTCTGGTAAACTGTCATTTTTAGTGCATGAACAGATCAATCTGTGCCAAACCTTTATAAGTTCCTATGGGGCTATTTTAATGCTTTTCTATATATCCTTTGCATTTATTCCCTCCAAGTCCTTTTAATATCTGAATGTGTATGGTATCAGCATCACACCAACACTGTACAAGTTTAAAACACTACAAAAAAATCTTGCACAATCTTTAAAAAATAACCTTTTTTCTTGAAATACACTACGGTTGTATTTCAGAAATCTTGTACTAAAATTAGTATCCACATGGTCCTGTGGTGGTCTGCTAAGTGCACCAGTGTCATCCTTCTCAGGCAGACGAGCATGTATTTATGCATCATTTATCTAAAAAACATTCTTACTCCCTTAGCATCTGCAGCTTAACTGCTTCTTTGGGCATGTGAAAAAAAAATTAGGAAAATTATTTGGAAAAAAAATTGTCCTCTCTTCAAGTTTTTCATTGGATTTTACTTTAAAATTTTGCTGGTAAAAATGTATTATATCAAAAGCAACCGTATGTTCAAATTGAAGCATGAATCTTAATGCCGGAAGATATTACATTAATCAGTTGGCAAGAGGTATGTGTAAATAGCTTTCAACTTTATGTAAAACAGAAGTCCCACTGCTCTTATCTTTCAGGAATCCAGTGAAATTGCAGCAAAGATAGGTTATGGCTACAAGATTATCAGCAAAACCAACAACATCTGGAGCATCTTTCCAGGTAAGGAATTGGACAATGGTAAGGAGATGGACATTTAGACCTACTGCACAATGTCAGACTGCATTTCATGAGTTATGCTTGTATGCTCAAGACTACAGGACATTCCTCAAAAAGAAGACAATGACATTAATTAACACCAGTGAGTTGTTTTTAAAGGCAGTGTAGCAGTTCTGCTGCAGGAGAGTAAGATTTCAGATGAGTACAGTATACTCAGGCATGGCCTTGCTGCAAGCTGCAATCTTAGAAATGTTTTCCCTATCTCTTGAAAGGACGTTTTTGAAACCTTTGGGTCTTCTAAAGTTATGTTTACAGTACTGGGGTCTAACTTAAGGCGTTCTGGTAAACGCAGTCCTGTGCACTTAAAACATATTCAAGTGTTTCATACTTCCCTGATCCAGAGGAAAAAGTGTGCCTATCGTCTGTTTTGCAAGCTCCTAACAAAGAATATTCAGCTAGAAAATATCGCATAGTCATAGAAACTTCAAATTCAAGAAACCAGGCCAGAAGGAAAAAAAAAAGAGAAAATGAAAAAAAAATGCTGGGTCACAGAAAACAAAGATTGGATCCACTGAATTTGTTTACAGGTGCAAAAGCCTGGATCACCTCAGTCTATTTCCAGCCTAAACTAAAAAGATTATATATTTCAGGTGTTCTTTTCCAAGAGAACCTTCACATGAAAGATCACTTTCTGTTAGAATTCTTTTTGTTAAGGATCTTTTCTTTTCTTTTTTAACTGTATTAATTCCCTGCGTTAACAAATAGAATCTAGTTCAGAGAATTTTATAAAGAAATCTGAAGGCTTTCTCTTGGTAGTTTCCCTATTTCTCCATTCATCAGCTATTTCAGCTATTGAGGGAATCTGTAAGCACGAAGTGACTCTGAAGAAAAACTAAAAATGTAAAAAGTGAGGGGTAAGAGAAACACAAAAAAAATTATCAATCCCCATGAAGTACCAGTCCTTTGAGGATTGAGAAGAAGGTGAAGAAATCAGTCAAAAGCTTTTCAAGAGCATTTCACCCTGTCAAAATTTGAAGCAGGAAATGTTGCCAAAGGCAGACTCTGCAATCTGTCATATAAGCGACAGTTAGGAATATACAGCTGCCTAGAAGCATCTTCAAGTTGCTCACTTGGCTGTTGTGGGGGAAGAAACAGTTTCATTCATAAATCTAACCTTTTAGGTGCTTTTTGAATTTTCTTATTTTCTTAAAATGCATCCTGAAAAAAAGAAAAACCAAACCACAGAAAATTGGGTGGAATGTTTATTCTTAACAAACTATTCCATGAATGAAGCTGAACACTTCTATGACATATTTCATTAATTTGATCTTCAGAGTTCCCGAAATTATGCACACAGGAGGTGTGCAGCAATAATTTGTATCTCACCAATGTGTACATTAAGCATAAATACTATTTTTTATTACATAATTTTTTTTGAGTCTCATAAAATCAGAATCTATGTGCCATGTGTCATAATGCTGTAGGTAGGTAATAGTAATTCATTTCAGTAAACTACCAGGTGCGGTTTTGCTTAAAACATCATTATAGATCAAAAACCATTATATATCAAAATCAGTGAAAGTCTGAAGTGGTAACAAATTTCTCTTTATCTAATTAAAGTGAGATAAACTCTTGTAGAGCAAATCAATTTGGATATGCTGCATTACAATCACTTGCTCAGTACAATAATCCAATTTGAAGTAATTGATCCAAGAAGATCAGATCAGATTTGCTATCAAAGGATTTTAATTTAGACTTAGAAGCAAAATGTCTTTACTCAAGTTTTAGAACTCAGTACTAACCTACTAATAATATGTCAGATCTTCAAAGAGGAAGCCATCTGCTGTAAACATTGCTGAATTATCCAAAGATTTCAAAGATTTTCTCATGCCACTCTCATTAGGAGGAAGATTAAATTGAAATTTTTAAAAATTCTTAATCTGTAAAAGCTATAGAAGGCTTCTCAGAGAAGTGACATAAGGAAAACTACCAGAAAAACATGTCTTCGTTATAATGACACTCATGAGCTACCTGCCTGCCATGCATTCTTGTTTCATCAAACTGCGATGTGTTTTTTGCTCACTATGAGTGGTTTTGAGGCGGCAGTTTCTTTGAGCCATACCTTTGGATCTCTGGAACCTTTTTTTAAAATTCCCATAATGCTTATATGTACAAGAAGTATGGACTGGATCTCTACTCTGAACATGTAATTCTGAATCTCAGCTATGTACTTCACTGGCAAAGTCAGGTTCTTTTAAATCTGAAACTATTTTTAGCTTTCAGAGATTAAAAAAAAATAAATCTTACTTCTCAGTTGTAATGGAAAGGAATTAAAAATTTGAGTCAAATATTGGAAGGGTTCACAGAAGACAGAAGTAAAATTTCATGCTTGGATTTGTTCCTTATGTCTCCAACAGGAAATGCCACACCTTAGGTAAACCTGTATTTTGATTACAAGCTACCCAGTAATTGAGTTCAATGCATATTATACATGTCAGTGTGCACATTATGGCGTGCATGCTATTCATATGCTTTAATCTGGATTTAATAAAAAAAAAATTCTAATTTTATGACCTGTCTTATTTTGACTAATTTTAAGCCTGACTTTATCCCGCCCATCACTTCCTGGAACTCACTTGAATTCTATCTTAGATAGGAAACAATGAATGTTGCCTAAAGGGTATGAAATAGATGCCAGATTATCTCATTATTCTTTCAAGCCTCGCATCCCTCCTCCAGAAATGATCCTATTCTGGCCGAGGGGAAGGCAGAACACTTCAAAGAAGTCATCAGGTTTGCCCCAGAAATGTGAAAGCCGGTTAGCTTTCTTATTGAGTTACACAGCTATATCTATTATTAGTGGTCAAAAAATTATTCATCCATTTTTTTCAATCCAGCCAGTATCTTGCTTGTTTTGTTAAACTCCTGTAAAAAAAAGGATGCTGGTTGGAATAAACAATGCATGTACAAATAACTTGTTTTATTAGTGTTACTATCAGAAAGAGCAACAAAGCAACTCAGAGCAGTAGGATTCTGGGAGTTGTTTACTAACCTGTAGCACTCTCTGGCTGTTGGCATTTAGATAAACTTTCACAGCAAAAATAAATGGATTTACATCCAATTCACAGTGAGAAGGTGTTCATTTGAGAATAGGAATCTGTGTTTCTTTACGTTGTGGTTTAAAGGAAATAAGGATTAAATTAAAATTTATGACATTAGTCCTTTGATTTAGCTAGATGGTCTCACAGCAGGAGCCTCGAGGGCTGAGCAGCTCTGGTGTCACCTTCCACAGTCTTGGACAGAGCCTGCCCCTGCGCCTGCCCTGGAGCTCAGCCCTGTCACAGCACATCTGTTTTAGAGGGTCAGCTCTTACCAGGAATGCTTGGACAGGCACGAGTCCAAAGCTGTGGGATTTCACGATTGGTCCAACAAAACAGATGCTCAGTACTGCTGCTGGTACAGAAGAGAACGAGAAGGTTTCCTCTAATGCTTTGCTCTCTCTGTTACCAGATACTGTGAATACTGCACAAGGAATGATTAAAGCTCACAGGAACTAAACATTATGTTTTTCTGCAAGTATATTTATTTCAAAGATTTCAGGCTGAAGCACATGATATGTTTAGAAAGATCCTCTATTTCCCCGCTCCTCCCGAAATAAAAGGCCTTAAGGCCGCAGAACCAGAGAGAATGGAGCAATAGATAATACATTAAAGGTAGGTGAGGTTGTGCAAAGAACCACTGAAACTATATTCAGCCTGAAAAAAATGTGCTTTCTGTGCTCCAGCCAATTTTTACTGGCAAGAAGCAAGTCATTGAACAGTTTGTTTTAAAGAAAAGCATTAAAAGAGGAGACAAAAGCAAATTGAATGCTTACAGGCAGCTTTTTCTAATCATGAGGGATACTGGGACAAGTAGATGTAGAAAACGAAAGCTGGCATTCCAGCCAGGCTGGAATTTAGAGTCAATATTTTGACGATGTGTAGTAAGGCTGGGTCAGGGAAGCCTTTGAATGTTAAAGCAGACAGCTTAGGTTGCGTAGAGCAGAGAACAAGGAGCCAGATGGTATGCAAGGAAGTGTGCATATACAGAGAGTATTATGTTCAAAATGACAGACTGAACTGATGACACCAAAATGGTCGTTTTGTAAGCATTGAGGGTGGATAAAAGCAGGAGAGAGTCGTGCTTCTTGAGTCTAGAGAAGAGCATTTAGCAGGCATGAGAGCTTTGATGAGACTTTCAGCTTTGTGGGTAGCTAAAGAGCTGTTTCTTGATGCCATTAAGTAGAAAGAATCAATAAGATGTAGAAATAGCTCAGAGAGGATGCTTTAGAACATAAAATGTCACGCCAATTAGGTGGCTGATTTAACCATAAAAAACTACAGATTACCAAATGTGTAGATTAGAATCAAGATTTCTAAAATGGAAAGACCACGGCAGTAATTTCAAATGGCATGAAAGCTCATCTCAGCAAAACAATAGCAACATTATCATTTCATATAACAAAGAACTTAATAGAAATTTTGATATTCTATTTTACTATTAAAGATGATTCCACATTTCCAGACAATATTAATCGGAATCTTTTCTAATATGTTGGAAAAGTGTTATAATCAAGTTTTGATTCTCTAGCATGTACTTACAAATTGAGACA
This sequence comes from Oreocharis arfaki, assembly GCA_013398015.1. Lineage (NCBI taxonomy): Eukaryota > Metazoa > Chordata > Aves > Passeriformes > Paramythiidae > Oreocharis > Oreocharis arfaki. The sequence continues at coordinate 120,211 of VZRR01002568.1, forward strand.
CCTGAGTTTTTCTGCTGGAATGAAAAGATGGTGAGGTTTATGTGTTTATCCAAAACAGGGACAGGACGGGACGGGAAGGGAAGTTCCGGGACGGGAAGTTCCGGGAAGGGAAGGGAAGTTCCGGGAAGGGAAGGGAAGTTCCGGGAAGGGAAGTTCCGGGAAGGGAAGGGAAGTTCCGGGAAGGGAAGGGAAGGGAAG